>OOFC01023193.1:32490-49037 GCA_900323345.1 Pseudochromis fuscus
CCGGCCGACGTGACGGTTCACCCACAGCGGAGCGGTGTCACTTCTGGTCAGGGAAGGAGCGCAGGGCAGAGCGCGTCCGTGGTATCCAGGGACGCGTCAGCGCGCGCCGCGTGGGTAACAGTGCTCCCCGTGGCCGTGGCGGAAAACAGAGGGGACCCTGTTGTAAAATAAAACCAACTGAATCCCCCTGAACACACACACTGTCCCTACATATCTGAAGCTAATGATGTAGGATGATGACACCTGAAACTTTCCACTGATCAGGGATTTGTGAATCTGATCTCACTGATGCTTTAGGTTTTCATTATTTATAATTTAAAAAAGGCACTGAAATAGTGAGAACAATGCTGATGCTTTGATGTGCTGCTCTGGTAAAGTAATATTTCCATGTTTATTGGCTACATCACCATGGTGTTAAATATAAAAAACATTCCTTCCTCTTCCCTTTCATCTTTCACACTCTTTCATCACACTGTTTAAACCTCCACAATAAACCCGAAGACAAAAATATCCAACGCTGAGCAGGTGTGCAAACAAGGAACCAAGTCATTCATATGAAGAATAGAAAATAAAAGTATTAGGAAGTCATGTCTCATCATGACATGGCACATAAGGAAGAATCAGAGTCACTGTGCCGTCATTGTTTTTCCTTGTTCTTTTAAACAACCATTGTTCTCACTTTTTATTCCTGGTGAGAAATGCAGGTAGAGACTAAAGGTGTTGCAATAAAAAAAAAGTACCTCCGCTCTGAGCCCCACCCTGATGAAAAGGATGTAAATTACTCGAAGTGATCTGAAAGAAGTGTACCTGCACCAGTGGTATCTTGTCACACACACCAGCACTGAAACATCCATGACAACAGGCACATACTGCATGTACCCGACCTCAGGCAGTTGGGAAAGGGAAAAACACGGAGACACGTTTCTTCCCTTATTGACCCATGAATGGCTTTGAAGTCCTGGAAGTATTCCCTTTAAGCACAGTGTAAACCAGAAGCACTGGACTTCAGGCATGACTGTACATGGTCAGCTGCTGCAGACCACAAGACAACGAACCAAGAAATCTCTCAAGTATTTTTTTGCGTGCCAACGTGCAGTTTATTTTTCCTGAGATTACCATTTATTTTGTGCATGCAGTTCAAACAATTTCTAACAAGTGACATTTAAAATGTATTATATAATAGCAAAAAACAAACAAACAAAAAAATGCTGCTAATTTGAAATAGAACCGGTTTCTTGTATTTTGGAAGATGTGAGAAAATCCTTTTCCTGGAAGCATCTTTTGAACTTTACAGGAATATTTTGTGCAAAACATGCGGTGTTTGGTGATAATATGATGTTCACAACAGATTTATTGACATTTATGACTCTTTGCACAGTAAACCACTGAGTATTTTGACGCATGTATAAAAGCCATGACAGCTCAGACTGCCCCCAGGATCGTACACCATCAGGTGAGCTTCACCACTCTTCATTTTTAAAAGGTCACTGCTTTGTTGAATTGGCACAAGAGCATCAACAGGAGCTATATTATTATCCAGTTTCTGATGATACATCTCTGATACTAACAGAGACTGAGGGGAACAGTGTTAATTACCTAATCTCTGTAGACACGCTTGCTGAATACATCAGTATTAAAATTCAAGTCCTGGTGAAACCAGAGACAAAATACATGGAAAAAAAAAACCTATTTGTTGATGTGAAAACCTTCCATTGTGTAGTACCAGCAGGGTGACAATTACGCTGATTTTGCGTTCATGGAAAGGTTTCTTTTGGGCGGGACCTGTCGACACTCAGAGCAGTGACCGGGCGTAGCTGTTAAACCTGTCGTGTCTTAAGCAGATGCAGCTCATTTGTGAATAGATAGAGAGTGAGAGGAGTCATGTGCAAAAACACAGGCTATCCCTGCAACTGTCTGACCGGTGGCGATCCATGTGAACCCTGCAGGATGATGGCGAAAGACAGAGAGACGGAGGAGGCCCACCTGTCCAACAGCACAAGTGCGACGGGTCAGACGGAGAGCTCGTGTGAACCGGACCTGAACATCTCCTCCACTGAGACTGTGAGGGAGCGGAGCAGAAACTGGGGATGGATGCTGTCCGGGATCATCTGTGTGAACATTTTGATCCTGGGCTGCGCCCTGGTCAGCAGCATGGCTTACAACAATGTAAACATCAGCACCCCTGACCTGCAGGTTTTCCTCATCATCCTCCTCCTGCTCACATCCATCTGGATGATTTATTACGCCATCTACACGGCCAAGACGGAAAATGCTGTTCTGTACAAGGATGACCACGCCGGACCTGTGTGGCTCAGGGGTAAGTAAATGTGTGAGAATGAGGTTTTCGTATTTACAGAGAAATTCTTGGATTATTTCTCAGTGACTGTTTTTCTTTCCCTCAGGAGGACTTGTGCTGTTTGGGATCCTCAGTATTATCATGGACATTTTCAAGATAGCCAGCTACGTGGGATACCTCCACTGTGACTCTGGCATTAAGGTTGCATTTCCTGTGATTCAACTTGGTTTCATAATTGTGCAGGTAAACAAAAACAAAAATTCCCAGCATGTTACTTTTACCCTTGTGGTTGGAAATACTAAGATGCCTGTGAACTTTATTTCCAGACATACTTCTTATGGATCCATGCGAAAGACTGTGTGCAGCTACAAAGGAACATTTCACGGTAAGTGTATCGGGTGTTTCATCGCTCTCTTGTTTTTTAAATCATTGTCTCTGTAAATGGCCGAGGGCGTTTGTTTTGATACTTGAAAATGAACCCTTCTCCTTTGAGAGCGGACAATTGACTCTGTCCTTATACTGTAATAAGTAATAGTATATTACTTATTTCCCAGGGCCAGAAAAAAACACATTGTAATATTGTATTTGTCTAAAGACCATTCATATAGTCACATGTATTTCATTTTAGCAAATATTTACATTTGTTTTTGCTTCAAAATTACTTGATTATCATCTAACTTTTGTCAATCAATAAAATACACTAAATTGGATCTGAAATCCAATGAAATAAAAAGAAAGTCTATTATCCCTTTGTGCATATTAAGTTATTGTTTCTCTAATCCTTGTTTTAATTTGCTTTTATCCTTTGATGTAGCTGTGGGTTGATGCTCATGCTCTCCACAAACCTGGTTTTATGGATGACTGCTGTCACCGAGGAGTCTGTTCACCAAACAGATGTTCCTGATGTTGTGAGCAACGTCACTACTAAACTCTCTGGACGAGGCCAGTACATCATTAAAGGTAACTACAGCAGACACAGCAATCAAAGCACAACAGTCGGTAGGAAACTTAACATAACATCTCTCTCTTTCTGTACCATCTTGTGTCTTTCAGCTGGGTATGGAGACGATAAGTGTACGTGCAGCCACACCTCATGTAGTATGTTCAAGGAGGCCTACTACTACCTCTACCCTTTCAACATTGAGTACAGCCTGTTCGCCTCTGCCATGGCCTACGTGATGTGGAAAAACGTTGGTCGGGTGGCGGCTGATCACAGTCACCACCACTTCAAATTTAGCGTCAAGGATGTATATCTGGGTCCTGTGTTTGGGATCCTCCTCGTGGTCGCAGGTCTGGCAACGTTCATCGTGTACGAGATGGAAATGAAAAAAGACTACGATGATGACAGCAAAGACAGAGCGGTGATGATGCACTTTGTCATGAATATCGTCATAGTGACCATGATGTCTGTGTCCACTGTGATCGGTAGCGCCATCTACAAGGTGGATCACAGGGAGCACGTGTCGGACAAAAACCCCACACGCACTCTGGACGTGGGGCTGCTGGTCGGGGCCTCACTGGGACAGTTCATCATCAGCTACTTCACTATTGTTGCCATGGTTGCCACCGGAGCCAAAGGTTACCTAAACAGGCTCAACCTGACCTGGGCCATACTGATGGTGATCCAGCTCGCCCTGCAGAACTTTTTCATAATTGAAGGCCTGCATCGGGAGCCCTTCCACGACGTGCACCCGGTCACCGTGGTTACAAATCCATATGTGACGGAGTCAAAAAAAGACCTTGAAGCATCAGACATGGACACAAAAAGCGAACCTGCAGCCACAGCAAGCAGCCACGTGACCGAGCACAGACACAAACTGTCCTGGAAGCGACGTGTGTTGAAGGAAGTGTGTGCGTTTCTGCTTCTGGGAAACGTCATAGTAAGTAGCAAACTGTCACTATCTCCATCAAATTCAGTTTTAAATAGATGAAATGCTAAATCTCTCTCTCTTATTTATTTATTTCTCTTATCTTTGACAGCTGTGGATCATGCCTGCATTCGGTGCTCGGCCCCAGTTTGACCACGACAGTGAAACTGAATTCTACAACTTCGACATGTGGGCTGCTGTTGTTAATGTGGGTCTTCCTTTTGGCATCTTTTACCGGATGCATTCGGTTGCAAGTCTGTTTGAGGTGTTTCTGACCTCATAACAAAGGAGCGGTTTTGAGATTATTGTAAAAATTGTGTTTTGTTTTGATGAGTTATATTTCATTACTAATTTGTATTATAAGTACAAACTGACTGAATGTTATCACTTTGATATCTATTGTTATATTGCAGCATGTGCATGTGACAATATCAATGTATTTCAAATGTACTTTCAAATGTCTCAATAATAATTAATTGTGAAGTCAAACAGGACTTAATTTATGCTTCATGTTGTGTGTGCAAAAGCAAGCCATAAAGTGAGCAGAGTGAAAAAGAATGATTATTTTATAATGAGAGATTTAATTATAAATGTTATTAAAATAAAATTAATTACTCCTTTTTATAATTACTTCTGTTACTAATCGTAGTAGCTGCAGCTGTGGTTGACATAATAGTAAATACAAGATTATTTTACAACCTGTTTAAAGCACACTTTACTACTTCAAAGACAATCTGAATGGCTGATTATTTGATATTGTGTTAGTTTTGCTGTTTTTGTGTTTCGTTCTGTGTTCTTATCTTATGGATGCATCTGCCTGAAAATGATCATTACTGTCACAGTCTGACCTATGACAATTAATATACAGATAGGTCCTGATTTTATTTAATTTTTTGTATTTCATGTTGTGTACATCTACTTTATTATTATTTTGTGCATATGTCTGTATGTAAATTGCGTGTTTTCTTAACTATTGCTGAGTGAGCAAAAGACATTTCAAAATTTCAAAGTTTTTTTTATTCTCTTGGTTAAATAAAGGAGAAGTCCACTAAACTAATAAATACCTGTGTGGTTTTTATTGTTAAAAAGACAAACAGTGAAAAAAAAGGAGTCAAAATTAGCATGTTTCTGGCTCCACAGACGACATGGTTGAGTATTAAAAAAACACTGATTATAAAACAGTCCTCTCAAACTTTTACAAAACACGTGTTAGAAGTCAATTCATCAAACGTAGTAAATAACCGCTTTACCAAAACACATAAAAGTATGCACAAGTCTACAGTACACAAATGTATCGATAGAAAATGTAAAAACAAATATCTTGGGGTAGGTATGGCAGTCTTACCTTTGCGTCAGGCAGATTCACAGCCACACCTCCGCGGGGTCCTGAGCACACGGTTGTGTTTACACCACGTCACCAGGAAGTAAATAGCTTTGGTGTCAAAATGCGAAGACAGGTGATCGATATAATAGATTATTGCGACTATTTATAAGCGATAATGATTGTTTGAAAAATGTAGAACACGTCTTAATTGATATTTGTGACTTGAATAATATTCTACCGTAATTAAAAACTAAGGTGAGACAGCAGCCAGGTAGTCCGCTCAGTGTGCTCTGCTTTCATGTGTTGTTATGTTTTCAGGACTCTCAGGACGCTCCACTTTTCGGTGAAGACGATGAAAACATCAGGCTAAGAAAGTCTAAAGTTAGGTAACGTGTGTTCATGGTAAAATGTCTTCTAATATGAGCAAAAAAATATGTTTTTAAAGACAGAATAAAAGGTTGACTTGTCTTTCAGACATCCTCTGGCCTCCTTCTTCCACCTCTTCTTCCGGACGAGTGCCATCCTGGTGTATTTACTGTGTGACATCTTCAGCAGTGGTTTCATTGGCTGTATGGTCACCATCATCCTGCTGCTGTCGTGTGACTTTTGGACTGTTAAGGTGAGTTTAACTATAAGGTCATTATATGGACTTTAAGTGATGCACCAATACATTAGATTAGATTACACTTTTTTGTCTTTGAAAAAGTACAGTATACAAACAGTGAGATGAGGTTTGGTATTCAATCTGATGTGCACATTTGAAGTATATAAAGTACAATATCTACATATGTGTATACAGTACGATACAAAAATCATATATGCACATGTACAGAGTAATTACAGTAGAAATAGAAATTAAATTTACAGACAAACTCTTTGTTTTTTCAGAATGTATCTGGCAGATTGTTGGTGGGCCTTCGATGGTGGAATCAAGTTGATGAAGATGGGAAGAGTCACTGGGTGTTTGAGTCCAGGAAGGTAAGAAGGATGTCATCAAGTTTAAACAGTATAATTGGTTATAGTTGATTTTTGCACAAGTTTTTTTTTTCAGCTCCAAAAAAAGGAAAATATTCATCATGCATCACATCCTTTGTATGTATTTTTTCACATTTAAATGAGATGTTGGTGGCAAACAAAACTCTAGCTCTCTGTAGAGAAATAGAGTTTGTGGTAAGTACAGGATCATTTGAAGTAACGCAGGGTTGAGTCTGCAGTTTGCAGAAAACAAAAGCATCTATAATTTCATAGACTGACTTCACCTTTCAGGGTAATAAAGGTCAGTGTAACAGTTGTTTGGCATTTACCGTGTAATGTAGCCGCATAACCTTATTGGACAATGGAGGATATTGTAACATAAAACAGCTGCTTTGTCCTCTTTATTCTCACACAATTCACAAATCTTCAACTCAGTCCAGTTGCCTCAATTCAGTGCTGCTTGGAAAACACAACTGGGATGTCTTTTTTTTATTTTCATTTAACAGGGTAAAATCAAATCATGCATACTTGTGTTTTTGTTTGTTTTAAACAGATAAACAGTGGGAGCATGACATCGAGTGCTGAATCTCGGATCTTCTGGCTCGGACTCATCGTGTGCCCCGTCTTCTGGATCATTTTTGTCTTCAGCACCATCTTCTCTTTCAGGCTTAAGTGGCTGGTCAGTTCTGCATTTGCTGTATACACATATCACATAAATTTGTGTTTGTCTAAAGAGCTGCTTATTGTTGATTCCTGTGTCTTCTCTGTGATGCTGCCCCCAGGCTGTGGTAATCATGGGTTTGGTTTTACAATGGGCCAACCTGTACGGCTACGTCAGGTGTAAGGTGGGTGGAAAGTCCGACCTGAGAAACATGGCAAAGAACTACCTCAGCGTTGAGATTTTTAAACAGGTATGTGAAATATTATCCTACTGTCCCACTTCCATATCATACTAAAATAAATTATTGCATTTATAGTTTCATTCTTTTCACCAAAGGCAATGAAGAAAACAGAGACGCCTTGAAGATGTGACCATCTGCAGTGTGATGGAGTTCAGCGAAGGATGGGCCTATTATATTTGTAGTTACTTTATTCCTGTTGAATGTGTTTTTTTTTTCAGGGTGTTTAGGTTATTTAAATTTCACTTTGGTTACTACCAGGAGTTAAAAGGTTCTTTTTGAATGAGTGTGTTTGGATTAAGACAGTGGTGTTTATTCAGAGTATTTCTGTTTTATAAATGAAAGTATTAAACTTAGAAATCACAGCTTTTTGCTAAAAAAATTTTAAAAAATTGTAACGTATATTGTGAAGAGAAATTCTGTGAAAATATGTGCAATCAATGGTTATGGGCATTAAATGTGTACTTTTTTTGATTGAACTTTATTTTTCTAAAGTTAGGTTTGTTATAATGACATTGTAGGGAGCAAGAGTCTAATTTTTAAAGTATAACATATTTTGATTAAATGAAAAAAAATGATGATGGTAATTTTATACAAAAGTTTTCTCTGGGAAATGTTTTGTAAATGGAACAATAAAGGTTTATTATTTCAAAACAGAAATGTCAGTCTTCTTAATGTCTCCTTCAGGAAATTATAACAATCTTTTATTCATTCAATACATTTTTTCATAGTGGACATACATACATAAAAAAATACTAGTTTAGTTAATCTCATTTGGTCTAAATCAAGGTAGGAGATTGAGTCACAGTAAAGAAGTGCAGAGAACAATTCAACCACTAGGTGGCAGCAAAGGAACAAGATAAAGATTCTGTATTAAATCAAATCCATTCAGCTTCTATTCCCGTTATATACACTTCCAAAGAAGAACAACTATGAATCTACAATATTTTGCACATTATACAAAATATGAAGTTATACAAATGTAATAAATGTTTGCTGGTTGTTTTAAATAAATCTTGGCATGCAGTAATTCACATTAAGTCAGTTGTATTAGTACCAGAACTCAAAATGATTAACCTTGCATTTGTGCTTGACCATCACAGCAGTCATGGCACAAAAGTAAACAACACTGCAAACAAAATAGATCCAGAAAAAGATCTTGTCTATTTTGTCGGCCAAGTTCATATGTTGCTCATTTTCTGTTTCCTTGGCATCAAAAGCTTCCAAGAATTTGACGACCTTTCGGAGCATTTCAGTGTTGTCGTCTGGGGCGCCCAGCTGGACGACACTGATATCAGGTTTGTCTTCTGCAGGGAGTGAAGAAACAAATCGGATCATTTATTTGGTTATCAAAAATCACGATTCAATAGGCATCAAAATAACCTGCTCACTATCAAAAGCAATGCACTACAGACTGAAGATGTCCATAACAACTGATCCTCACCCTCATCCTGTTTCTCTTTCTTGTTTCCTTTGTTTTTTGATCCTATGGAGAAGCAGCAGAAAATGAGACAGCCATCCTGGGCCACCCGTGTCAGCAGCATGGACATCAGCATGCTCACCACCAAGAGGACCAGGCAAACACAGAAGTGTGTTCCTGCAACGCACACAGATGGTCAGACACTGAGACAATGGTGCTTTTGTCTGTGGACATACGTGTGCAGGACTCACGGATGATGGGGCTGCACTGGCTGTCTCCAGGGAGCTGATCGTTGAGGATGTTGAGGAAAAGGGTGAAGCTGAGCACCAGAGTCACCTTGAAGGAGCTGCGTTCACCACTGCCCAGCGGCAGAGCGAAGCTGACCGCATCAGCCAGGATGATCAGGATACTGGGCAGCAGGAAGGTTATGAAGGGGTAGATGTATTTGATGCGCAGTGCCACCTGAGGAGTGTGGAAAACATGAAGGAACAAATTTTACTTAGTTTCTAGAACTCATACAAATTTTAATGGTCAAATACAAAATAGTGGTAAAAGGGTTTAGGAGGGTACATCATTGATTTTGGCAATTTTCAATTAAAATATGAAACCATCTTGTAATTAATCAAGCTGTAATTTCTGTCTATAAATTGATCATTATAATTTCCCAGGTTAAATACACTTAGAGATATTAAATTTGCTGTAATATAGCAGGGAAGCTGGAACCAGGGAAAATTGAAATAATGAATTCCTTGTGAAAAATAGTAGTTTTGTATTGGATGTATTTGTTTCAGCTCTACGTCACAATCACACAGTTGCTCTGCATCACTGAATGTTGCCAGAATTCAGTGAATTGTTGGTAAATTCAGAGGCGACCTGCCCTACCACCTGAGCCACAACCATCACCTGTTACCTGTTTTTCTCATGATCCCCTGTCCCTCCAAATGATGAACTCACCCAGACGTAGTTGCGGTCATGTGATTGTTTCTGGTAGTCCACATCGACAGTCTCCCAGTCTCCATGGGAACCATCAACCATCTTCAGTTCACCCAAGAACAACTCAGTACCACATCCTGAATAAAACACAGTCTTCTTTCATGTTGCTTGATTGGAAATTATGTCACAAATAAAAAGTATCCAAGAGAATATTTGATGCTTTTTTAACAATGATCTCCTGAAACCAAAAATATATGAAAGTAGTAATTGTGACAATCCACTGCTGAGCTCACCGTCATGAGCCCAGGTCTGGAAAGCGACTGGACATTCATCACCAGCGAAGGGATAGTTGAACAGGTTGATTTCACAGTTCACCTCTGCAGTGATGATCACATTGTGCCTCACGGTGCCATTGCTGTACACTAACAGATCACGAGAGCTGTGCTTCATGGTTGTCTGTATCCTACACGCAGAAGACATGAACTTCAAGAAGTCAGTAATCTGAGATTGTTGTGATGACCGGAAGCTCCTGTGCCACCTCGCTGACCTACCCGTTTGTTACATGAAACTCCGGGGTCCAGACTTTATCCACGGGCAGAACGACTTGATCAAACTGGTAAAGTGATGTGTTCCAGGCCAACTGAGAATCTTTCCATACCTGCGTTTTACAATCAAAATGAATGTGATTGAAATTTGTTCCTTTTTTTTCTTTTTGTTAATTTGAAAGTTTCTTTAAACTCACGATTGAAGCCTGCAGACGACTGTTCAGACGAAGATTCTTTGTGTCCTGTTAAAAAGATACAACACTTAGTTCATCTCTGCCTTTGTGTTGCAAAAATGTTGCTTGATTGAATTTCATATTTAATTTTTTGGTTTTTACATTTACCTGGAGGTCACTAAGTTCACCAACACAAAATCAACACAATTTCAATACAGACAATTATTTTTTAATTTTTTTGTAATGATCCTTTAATTCCTAGCGTGTTGTTAGCGACAGGTCTGCACATGCGTCTTTGGATTACCGTAATTACGTCACGGGAGATGTTGCACTTTACAGTGAATATGGTGTTATTACGGTAATTTTACTAGCGCGTCTCCCAGACATTGGCAAATTGGGTGATTTACTACAGACCTATTTACTGTTAGTAAACAAAGAAGTATGCACGCACATTGTGGCAACGGAAGTATGGCGGCTAGCAAAGGCTTGTCAAGCTACTCTGGTGCATTATCAACAAAGTGGAGGACTATATACACACTGCAAACTGCACCTGTATGGCAGGGTAAGTATTATTGTGTGCTGATTTCACTTTCTTTGCCTTAACAGAAATGAACATAAACTGCTCAGATAACTTAACTATGATGTATTAGGCTTTTGTACTTACCGATACCCGTGGTTAATGACGGGTATAAACGGAAGGTTGTCATGGTAACAGTTGTTGTGGTGTTGACGAGATAAAAACGTTATGTACGATGAAGCTCGGTTTTCAAGCCTCGTTAATATAACATAACAATCTAAACTGCCAGTGTCCAATATAAAAATGATAACAGGCTGATGGCATGCACCAAAACCGCGGCTAACGCTGCTAATGCTAACAGCTAATTTCCACGCTCACTAAGGAGTCTCTGCACAAGATAAAAAAACACAACAACCAGACATTTTGATGGGCTAAATTTCCACGTGGTTCTTCCCAGAGAGGTGCAGACAATACCAGGTAAACAATGGGACATAGCACTTCTGTTGCCAAAATGCGCACGCAGCTTCTTGATGACGTAGCTGTAAATTATATACTATGTGTTGTAAGAGTGTGGTAATAGTGAGGATGAAGCAAGAATTGCAGAAAAACACAAAAACCGAATTTGATTTTAAAGTTTTAGTGAAAAAAACACTGCAACTGCACATGAATGTTAGATTTTGCATGTTATATTTGAATTTGAAATCAAAATAAGCATAAAGGTGGAAATTTGCAGGCTCAGGTGTTAAAGGGTTGAAAAGAGAAAGGAGAATAAATTCATTGTTAGCTGCACTTTATATAAAATACATAATAAAACACTTACAACTGACAGAGTCTGGTACTCCATGAATGGGACATAAATCGATTGAGTGCAGTTTTCATCCTGAGGCTGTGAAAGAGCCTTTTTTTTGATCAACATATCAGCCAGACACCGACGAGTTGTACAGGTGGTGGTAATAGAGTCAGATCCTACAATTGGAATAACTGCAAAGAAATAAGAAATACTTTGTCAAATCTGAAAAGATGTTTGTGATAAATGTGATGAGGTGACACTCACCCATAGCCAGTAAACTCAGTAAGAAGACCATCCTCTGCATATTTCCTCCAAATTTCAGCACTTGTGAGAGCATCCTTTCAGAGTATAAATGAAACTGACTGACAGCCACTCCTCAGCACCTGTCTAATCTTCTTTGTTGAAATTCAACCCAGACGTGATGGTTAAATAGGCCCGTGTGTGACGTTTAACCCATTATTCACTAGTGATCAGCACAAGACAATACCACTGATCCACAGCAGCTTTAAAAAATATCATCGCGTGATTAATGACACAGAGCTCAGTGAGTCTGTGCAAACAGTCAGAGCATCAGTGCAATTACTCCCGCTGTGTGTTTACCCTGCAGCAGACACAGGTAGCTCCACCTGCTATTTGTCATTATGTCTGGTTACCCTGCACTACAATGGGACAGTGAGTGGAGTGTACCTAGAGGACCTGGTCCTCCACCACTGAATGCAGAACAAAGACTTGAGACTCTTGTGGTTTCAGTGCTGATGAGTAATTAAAAGCTCTGTTTTGACAGCTGGATGATGAATTCAGGATTTTGTTTGTTTAGGTTACATAATGTTAATTATGACCTGGCTTGTGTGCCATGATATGTATTTAATACAGAAATGTGTGGTTTTGTGTGCCCGCTGTAATGACGCAGAAATGTTATAAAATAAAGTTCAGATGGTTAAACCGGATGTCTCCATGTTTGGAGCTACATCAGTGATCTAGCGTCTGGAATTAAATCAAGTTTCACAAAAAAACCTTTGCAGTCAGTTTCTTTCAGGTGTCAGGGAGCTCTGATGCCACGTTTCACACATAATCCCACAGTTACAGTAACTATACTGCATATACACTGCAAAATACTTGTAAATACTACAACATTTGATGCTTTTTTTATTCTATCTTTTCTTAAATTATATAATTTTTCACTTTTCTATCTAGGGGCAGGAGCTACATCAATGATCTAGTGTCTGTCTTAGCACATGTGCCTCATAGCAAGAAGGTTTGGGGTTCGAATCTCGGCTCGGGCCTTTCTGTGTGGAGTTTGCATGATCTCCCTGTGCATGTGTTGGTTTTTTCCGGTTTCCTCCCACAGTCCAAAGACATGCTTGTTAGGTGGATTGATCAAACTAAATTGACCGTAGGTGTGAGTGGGAGCGTGAATGGTTGTTTGTCTATATGTTATCCCTGCGATAGGCTGGCAACCTGCTCAGGGTGACCCCGCCTCCTGCCTGATGACAGCTGGGATAGGCTCCAGCAGACCCCTGCGACCCAAGTGTGGAGAAGCAGGTATAGGAGATGACTGACTGACAGACTTTTCTATCTATTCTTGGAAGAATGACAATAAAAATTTCCTTGCATGGTGCAACTATTACTCTGCATATGACAATGAAATCACTGCATGTCTTGAATCTCATCCCGTTTTCTGTCATCAACTTAAATCTGAACAAAGTGTAGGTGCCAGTCTTCCTAACTAATGTTGAACCACCATCACATGTGTCATCTGTCTTGCAGATCACACTATTCACACTGCAGCTGGATTTTCCTTTCACTCATTTCTCAGCAGTGGTGAAACCCTCCCTCTGCTCGCTGAAGGTTTCCTTATTAACTGCACCTGCATGACCCCTCAGTCCAGCCATGCTTGTGAGTATCTTGCATATTCCTCACACACACACACACACACACACACACACGCACACACACTGGCAGCATATTGACACTATCAAAGTTTTACTTTCATTTTCTCGACAAATGTTGTAGCCCTTGTTTTGTTCATAGTAATAATAATTATCGAACTACAAAGTATATTTGGTAAATCACAGTTTTTCATCGGATCCAAATGTCCTGAATGTCTCATACCTTCAATTTTGTCCTATCACCATGTCACTGGTTGCGACACAAAAATCAGGAACAACGAGCACAGGCCCTGAAGCAAAGTTTCCCATTTACGTCACATTTAAGTTATTTAAATGGATCTTTTTAAATAATAGATCTCAGGTTGGATTGGTGTCTTCAAAGGAGCTGAGACATTCAAATTAATAATTAAATCTGCTGTCCTGTAACTTTTATAGTTGTGTATTTTGACAACTCTCCAGAAGGAAGTGTACTATTTATTGTCTGTATGTGTTTTCACTAATTCATTATATAGCTGCTGCCGGTAAAAGACATGTCGATGAACTTTTCTTTGCAGGTTATCTCTCAGAGGAATGTTTCTTATCTTTGTCTTCACACATCATTAAAAAAAAACCCAATACATGGTCACCCAGGGAGGTTTCGATGGGGAGGGCTGTGTTATGTTTCAGACGCACAACAGGCTTGTTTTGGTCTCGTTAGCTGATTTGTAACAGCTCTGGATGCTCTTATGGCCGCAATAAATGTGGTTTAAAAGTTAGTGTGTCCCAGCGGTTCACTTGTGATCTTTTTGCCTTATCAGGACTAAATTGAGGACAATTGAGACAAAGAAAATCCTCGCTTCGTCTCCGCCTGATTGAGCAAAGGTTAACTCTCTGTCTAATGAATCATTAAAATCGTACTAAAATAGACATACCTGAGAAATAACCTGCTGAATAACCTATAAATCATCAATATTTCCCTTTATTATCTCGTAGAGGACTATCAAGATTGCGCAACTTCTGCTTCGTCATCCTGGGACAAACAGTTCGAGGACATTTGATGTTGTTTTTGTCATCTCTAAAATATTCCATAGGTCATAAATCCCTCTGGACCGTCCAATAAGGTTTCACCGGGGAGGTGATTGCGCTGATAATCAGAACAAAGCGGGACTTTGCCTCAGGACCAGGCCAACCCCCAACAATGTCACACTCTGCAACCACCTGAACTCAGACGTTACTTCAACTGGGGCAACACATTGTCTCCGGCACAACTGATGGACTCCTGCGACACCTGACACACTCCTGCTCTGCAAGTAAGTTGAACAATAAGATATTAAATGTATATGATAAGGTGAAATATAATTGCAGATCAATGTTTACATTACATAGTAGACTAGAAACTACTTTCAAATACTGCTAATAAAAACAGTGACATCCAGTTATAATAGTAATAAATACATTCTTTATTATGACTCTATGCTGTGATCGTGCACCACAAAATAATTCAATAAAGACCAAATACAGGTAAAGAGTCATATTATTGTTAAAAGGGAATCAAGAAATGAGACAAACTTACAAATAATAAAAACAAAAAAAGTTGATATGATTTGTAAACAAGTGTCAATCACCAACAATCAAACACTGACCGTTGCATGACTCCGAGTGTTGCCAGGTTTCCTAGATCTCCTTGTAGACGGCTTGTAGAGACTGTTTGCTGCAGCTTGTGTTCACCTGATGCACGCTGGGAACTTTTAATTTTTCCCCCACTTGCAGTTTTGCTGTTAACGGCCTCATGCATGACTTTGCATATTCAGTCAGTCTTTGAGTATTTTTTGTTTACCCACGTGTTCAGTTACCGCTCACCCACTGACAGTGGCCCATTCAACCTGCACTGACGTCTGACTGATGGGAACACAAGAGGCACAAACAGTTCGCTTACAGCTACACAAATAAACCACAGGAGGTGTAAAGTTGTTGGAAGCCATTTATCATAAAGTGCGATTAACATGAGCTACGTGCTCTCAGCTGACTCAATTAAGTAATAAAAACCGAGCCTGACAGGAAGGACAAGGCTTGAAAACCTATTGATCGGCGTGTGTGAGTGCACTCGACACTGAAACATTAACCTGATAACGCAGCTTTTATCAGGGACAAGTCAAGAAGCTGTCACATTTCTAATTTACAGTGTAAGAGAGGGATATAAATGTCCCGGCTGTGGGGTATTTTATGTGTGACTGAAACGAGGGCGGCGTGGTTAAAGTTTGACATTTGAAGTAACATTTGGAGGTGAAAGCTGTTACAGGTGGTTGGAGGGTAATAATTTACCCTCATGAGGACAAACAGATGAATGACTGCTCTGCAATGAGGTCAAGATTCTGCTTAATTAACCGAGACTGACTTCCTTAGTGAAGTTAATACATATTAATATAAGGGATGATCAATAGGAAACACAAAGCAACAATACACTGAGCTTTAATACCTGTTGGAGAATAATTTAAACATGTATTTGGGTTGGTTTTGACTTGGTTACATCACCTTATAAGTGAATCTATAAATACATTTCAATGTAATCAAAAGCTGTTTTGTACATATTACAGTTCTCAGTTTATGGGGTGTCAGATTGCAGCACCAGGACAAACCTCAACTTTAATTTGATTGTTTATTAGCACATGTGAAGGAAAAAAAACAGCACAAGTACAAGGGAAAAGGAAGTATATGAAAAAAAAAATGTATATATATGAAAAAAATAAAAAAATATGTGTATATATATGTATATACAGCATATAACAAATGTGTAGGAGAAACCAATAAAACCTGATCCAGTGGTTCTCCTACAGACATTCAACATAAAAATAAAACGTACAAAAATTGGAGGAAGGTCATTCTGCAATTAAATAAAATACAGTAAAAATAAACAATAATAATAATAAACTTTATTTCTC
>OOFC01023197.1:0-37417 GCA_900323345.1 Pseudochromis fuscus
CTAGGGATGGGTATCGGTAGGATTTTTATGAATCCAATTCCCATTTCGGTTCTGCTTATCGATTCCGATTCCTAATGATTCCTTATTTCGATTCCAAAAACAAAAATCAGGAAGCCAAATATATATTTAACATATTAATTTCCCACACGTGTTGCATTTTCTTTCGCCGCTCTCTCTAATAAAAGGAAGCCACACTTTTGACCGCTTTCCCCGGTCCATTTCCTGTTGCCATGCGGCGTCAAGTGATGTGTTAGATATGTAACAGACAGGTCCGTTTGCAGCTGTTGTGTAAAATGATCGCATCTAGGTAACGATAAGCAAAACCGAAATTATAATGCAGTGCTCACTAAATTTAATTTAGTTCCTACTTGGAGTCAAATTTCGGTACCAAGTAGGAACCGAAACTAAAAAAATTATACTTGAGGTTTGAACACCGGTGGAGTATGTCAACACACACACACACACACACACACACACAAAATTACACACATGCAGTGCCTGGACTTATTCCACACTAGTTAACATGGAAAGTCATTCACAAAAAATGACATTGATGGTCGTGGTGAGGGAGGTTAGGAGCCAAACGCCTGTGAGTGTGTGTGTCTGTGTGTGTGTGTGTGTGTGTGTGTGTGTCGCTCTGTGTGTTCTGTCTGAAGGTAAGACCCCTCTGTTCAAGTGTGGGCTGTGATCAGCAATAAAACAGCAACTCTGAAGATAGCAGCAGACTGTGTGTGTTGTTTAAGGACACACAGTGAGGTTGAGGTGGAGGCCTGAATCCAAATTTCACATTTGAGGGACAATCCTGCTATGACATCACGTTGCTCACAACAATTAAATGAATGCAATACTGTCCAGTGACATTATGAAGTATTGCAATAGAAATATAATAAGTTGTTCAAAGGGAAGTGTAAGTCCTTGGGTTTACTCGTGATGTGTTTCTTGAAGTTAAAGATTACAACCAGACAGATAAAGTCGAGATTGATCAAAAGCCATTATCAGTGCGACTAGCTCGCACTAATTTAGGGCGCGGATTGAGTGGTTAAGAATGTGACAGGAGCTTGACCCGACTCCAGAAACAGATCCAGTTACTCTCCTGACTTTGTGTGTTTGTGTGCAAATGTGTGTGTGTGTGTGTTAGGGACAGACACGTGGAGGGCCTGTCACCACACACTGATGTGTTTATTTCACTGCAGCTGGGGTAATCACTCACACACAGAGACAGACGCAGACAGGCACACACAAATATTCGCAGACACCCCCCCCCTCCTCCCCACACACACACACACACACACACACACACACAAATCCATAACTCCACCTGCTATGTGCACTCCACTGGCTCTGCCTGGCCTTTGGGGTCACTCCTTCTTTTTTAAGTTTTAAGATAAATGTACTGCTGTCAGTCTGCTGCCTCCACGTCCCAATAAAACTCACAACAATTGTGGGAAAAATATCCGGTGTGTTTTTACTGTGGCTCAGATCTAAATTTTGCCAAGCTGCTTACTTTCTGTGGACTTTCTTAAGAAATTTTAAACTTTTTTTTATTTATTTATTTTTCCTGTGGATGATCTCAGGTCAGAAAAACACTGAATTAAATTTTTCATTGAAAGGAAACGCAGCGCTGCACCTGTTGCAAGTTCTCTGAATTTACCGTCGGTGTCCATAAAGCCTTTCCTGTTGAACTGCTGAACCCTCCCCGCTGAATCCAATAGCTTTCCATCAGCTTTTAAAGGCTTTCTATCAGAGTCTAAAGAGATTTAGATGTGTCTCAAAGATTTCACAATGCCTCAAATTGTGTCTCTCAGGAGCTTTAGATTGAAAGAGAAAAAAGAAAACATGCAGACAAGACTGACTGTTGACAAGAGCAGCGCTGTCAGAGGAAAGTGAAAAGGAAGTAATGGCGCATCGGTGTGTAGACATTTTCTTTGCAATCTCGGATTAGTTTGACCCCGACCTCTCAAGGCTAGCAGTTGTGCAGCAGTAAAAATGATCGCTGGCTAATCTGTCCCTCAGTGCACAGTTTCTTTCAGGTTGCATGGTATCTGTGTACGCATTTGCATGTGAATACGTTGGCATGTGTACATATGTAGGATGAATATGAATGTGACCTGTGTGTTTGTTTAGAGGGGTCGAGGCTTTGGGTGCAGCATGTTGACAGCCATGTGATGCCAGCTGGGCATTAAGATGTGGGTATCGCATGTCGGGGCACCAACCCCATCACATTGACAACTTTACAGCAGTCGTCAACTGGTCGACACGACAACCGCAACCACTAATATTAGACCATTTTTTAGAGGGGGGTCACAGGACACCAACAACAAGAGCTGTCAATCAGACAGAAGAAGAAAAAAAAAGAAATAAAAGTTGTATGTATATGTGTAAAAACAGGCGAGTGAAGGAGGAAGCAGTGAATGTGAAAGACAAAGAAAATGGACGATTAAAAAAAAAAAACAACAAAGAGAAATAGAAAATCTGAAGAGATAAAAAAAGTGAGGGCTACAACCTGAGGTCATCAGCTGGTTTTAAACCTAAATCCCTCTAATCAGCTTCAGCAGACAGGGGAGACAGACCAATCCATTTGTCCAGAGATCCCATTATGACAGGAGAAAAAGGAATGGAAAAGGTAGCAAATTGAACACACTGCAAAATAGCCAGAGTGTGTGTGTGTGTGTGTGTGTGTGTGTCTGTGCACTCATGGACATTGTGAGTATGCCCTTTTGGATGAATGTGTTGTGTTCAAACAGGTGTCAAAATAAAATGTTATAAGAAGTGCAGATAAAGCAGGAGTAGTAATGACTCATTAATGTGGAGATTCTGAGGATGAAGGATCGTGAGTGAGACTGTGGGTGTGAGGTGGAAAATAAATAAATAAAAAAAAGCGCCTTCATGCTCGTGTGTGAACGTCTCTGCGACTCCCACTGTGGAGCTGACGTCAGAGCTCCACCGATTTGTTTGCTCGATGTTCCTCAAAAGAGGAATTTGGAGAAGCAACAGAAGAAGACGACTGGCTTCCTCCTCACACTCATCCCTCTGTGTCATTCACTTTCTGCCCCACCTTCATCTCTGCCTTTCTCCCACACTCTCCCTCACTTTGTATGCTGGTCTGTCTGAGTGCCTCCCTCGCCCCCTCTCCTTCGGTTTCTCTCCCGGCTCTCGGGGGAGCTGTGTACTTAGGTGCAATTGAAAACGACTATCAAACCCTTAGGAGTGAAACCTGATTCAGAGACTCCTTATCCGGTAACACAGCCTTCTCCAAGTGCGCTGCTGCTCTTCCCCAGTGACTGACTAAATGAAATTATGTATTTTTATTCGTTCAGGTGGGAACACAGCCAGATGAAACCAGGAAAGTGAAGAAGAATCTGAATTGTAAATGGGATTCCTCACTGTAGTTACTGCCCTCAGGGACAGGAAGTGACTTGTGTGGCTCTTCCAAAGTGGATATTTACTGTGTGACATGTTTGATGAGTGAAAAAAAAAAATCAATGTGCTGACAATATACTCGAGGCTTCAAGATTATTTTAAAGGGGGAGGTATCTTTCCCACACTTGCATTCCCACATGTACCTAAAACCTCACCTGGGGATGGTATGGGTGATAATCTCAAACCCAAAATATCCTTGAGCAACGAAGTACAATAACGTACTAGTTTAGAGGCTGAAAGACTGATGTGCTCATTATGTTAGGGCTGTAATCTGAGCATTTTTTGTTTCCTTAAATTGTATTCACTTCAGTTTTTAGTAATATATACAGTATCTCCGTGGTAATAAGAGGGAAAATGGCATTTTCAGCTGAACTCAAGTGTAGCGAGAGAGGGAGCAATGAAGATGTAAAATCAGAGGAATATAGCCTAAACCTCTGCAGTCACTGGGATTTCTTCTTGTAACTTGTGCTCAAATTGGCTCTCTGGGGACATTTAAGTCTAAGTTTAAACTTTGAAATCATTGGATCAGTGTCACCTGCATGTAGCAATTCTTTCAAGCAGCTGTCAGTCAAATGGGACTCAGGATATGTCTCTAATTTTTCCCTGACACAGTTCAGCACGTGTTGTGCAACAAAAAAAACATCTTGTATTTCTGAAAACATGCTGGAAAGATCTTTTAAAATATTTTATTATTACTTTTTTTTCATTTAATACCAACCTTGAATCTTTTCTTTTCCTATAATTTACCTACTCTGATTAGGCCCAATTAACTGTTGTTTTCTTATATTGTTGCCAAATGAAAATGAAGATGATCCCTGATGGAATAACTGTTTATATTTATTCTGGTTTTGAGGTTATAAATCTTTCAATTCAACCCTAACTTGAAAAAAAAAAAAAAAGGCCATTTAACAAAATTTGTCAAAACAGCACGATGCATTTTTATTCAGCACAACCTTCAACCGCTGACTGCAGAGTGTGAAGCAGTGCGTGCACCCATCAAACCATTCTGTGCTGCTGTCTGTCGTTCAAAGTTCCAGGCAATTTCAAAAAGTGTCACATCTGTAATAACTGACTTTTCTGTGGCACTTTCAAGTTATTTCCACTTGATGATTTCTATTTTTGTATCTTTTTACATCCTCTCTTGTCTTCATCCTGTCACCCCCTCTCTTCAATCACTCCCTTGTTCTGCTCCAGCAGCCCCTCGCTCTTAATCTCACATCTCACTTTGTATTCACCTCAGGCGGAGGTTAACGATAACGCTGCACGTACCTCGGCGGCTGGGATGCCCTCTGGAGGGCGACACTGCAACAGCACTTCCTGCTCCAGAGATACCTCCTTTCCCAGGGGTTCCTGTTCGAATGACTTCTTCAGGTCTGAGGAGAGACAGGAGGAAGTTAATGACTGTGGTTGAGTTATAATGCAAACCACCGAGCGTATAACGAAATTATCGGAGTGAGTGCATGATAATGACACAGGGAGATTTTCAAAGTAATGCTATTAAGACGTGGCAGTGAAAAGGGAAGTGGAAAAGTTGGGGCGACGTTACACACTGGTGGTCAGTGGTGGTCAATTAAAGCTGAACCTCTCTCTGTTAAATACTAAACTGGATGTAGTCAGAGTGATTTCAAGTTATGTAATCTTTAAACACACTGTGGCAAAACTAATAATTATATCAAAGGAGAAAAAAAATCTGAATGGAAAGCAAAGGTGTGTGTGGGAGAGCATTTTGCAGAAACATCCTGTGACTCAGCGGTGAGGGAGACCATGTTGGGAAAGGTGCTACTTCAGTGTAAACCAGGGTCATCACCTCATTTCCAAGGCAACAATGACTCAGTAATTATAGAGTTGGTGGTGTTTGAAATCAGCCATGCATGCACCAACTTCTCACACTCCCTAACAAGGAAAAACACTTAGATGCAATATATACATGGATGTCAACTGATTGTCATGCAGTGGTGCACACACACACACAAACACACACATAAACACACACTGCTTTACATCCTTTTAAACTTTCAAGCGACACTAAACACAAACTGCTTTGCTGCGCGCCTGCTCCCTCCATCACTACACACAGTGTTTAGCTTTCACTCCTTATAGATGTGCCAGAGTTCAGAGATCTCAAGCAGGCCAAAGACAATAAATGATTCACACTAATGGTTCGCACGCTGTGACAAATGACAGCGTTACAAAGCAGCGAGGAATGTGCTGCCATTTCTTTCACTAAAGACTTCAGAGAGGACATGGGTGTTTTCACTTGGAGGAGAAAAATGCTTACAGTAGCAGACGTATAGACAATTAACCAGACATTTAAATGAGAACAACAGGACACAGGGATAGAGGGAAGGTGGTGAAAGATTAAAATGTATTTAGAAAAACTCTTGGAGCTTGTTTGTTCACCATATGTATTCACATCCAAACATCATTTGATAAACTATCTGTCATTATCCCTCCGTTTAGGACTCCATCTAACACCGTATCATTCTGTATTTCTTCACAAACCTTTTTCTTCTTCATAGTCGAACCGAGTTAAAAACAATATTCACAGCTTTTCTTCGTCCCTCACCCCTCTGGTCTGCTGCTTTATGATATTCTGTAATCGTGTATCGCTGTACTGGAAGCTGAGCTTACCACATGTAAAAATCATTAGCCTGCCACAGAAAAAACAGCTCATAAAGCAAAGCCGTAATTTGAGATCGGTGGCAGGGTTGCAGGACTTAGCGGGCGACTTTATTTATGGTGCTGATCAGATGTTGTGATGGATTTCTAAATAAGAACATATGGGGAAAGTGGATGTGGCTGTGAGACAAGCACAGTGTTTTTTTTAATCCAGTTTTCCAGGTTTAACTCTGAGTTTTAGGATTTAATTTCTCATAACGCTTAAGCCTAGTAGTCCCATTCATTTTTACACAAAGAGCAGCATCTGGGAGACTAAATCAGAAACTGTCAGCTACTGAGGGTTGACTAAATAGCTGTTTACATACACCTGCTCTCACATAATCTGGATAATATAATTGCATCCATAATTTTTCAGGAGTGTAAATTACTCCCAATATTCTGCATGGGGCATTAATATTTGTATGCATGTATGTGATTTGGTATTTCTGCTTGCATGTAAAAGCAAGATTTGTAACTGGATGATTTAAGTGTCACATATCACAAATTTAACTAATGTCAGCAAGTGCGGCTGATGAATGACACTAGCTGCATACTTACAGATATTAAATCCCCTGGAGATGGAGTGATGTCTGTACATGTGTTTATTTAAGTGACATTTACACGTTTGTGGGAATGGCTGCAACTAAAAATTATTTTATTAATACAAGCTTTGAAATATCAACACTTGAAAACTGTTTTCACTTTGAAGAGTTTCAGAGTCACTTTGTTAGTTTAAAGGACGCTTGCAGCTGCAGAAGACAAATCTGCCCTTCATATTTTTAAAAACCACACAGAAAACTTTCATACGAGGGCACAGTGTGTGTGTGTGTGTGTGAGTGTGAGTGTGTGCGTTGCATGTGTAACCTTGTGTCCTTTTACTCCCCTGGTTCCCAGGTGTACTCTTAATCACCTTATCCGTCAGCTGTGGTACACCATTTGTGACCACACACAGACACACACTAGATGGAACATTTTTTAATGCTGAACCGCTCGACTCTGAGTCACTCTGGGTATTTCATCAGGACAGCTGCCGTACAGTGGCTGAAAGACAGAGCAGGCAGCAGACTGAAGGAGAGGTAGAGGTAAAATGAGAGGCGGAGACACTAAAGGTGGAAGTAGGGATGGATGGTAGGAGTAGAAAGATAAAACAAAGAAGTTTCCTTTTTTTTAATACCAAACCTATCTTTGAATTTTTACACATTCAAGTTTTCATGTCCACTAAGTGTGTCCACCTTGTATCATCTCCATTTTCTCTCAATCCATCAAACCGCCCAATCATCAATCTAACATTGATAGCAGCTAAAGATCTGAATCTGAAGTGATGTGTCTCTTTGACAAAGTACTAGTTTGAATACAGCCATTAAAAAATAATCCACATATGCTAATTTTATCATTTTAAAACATTAAAATCAAGGATCATCCATCACTCTCCCAACTGGTCATACAAACTAAAGGATTGGACGACCAACAGGAAACTTGTGGAAATCACTACACTGATTTGAATCAGCTTGATTTGTTCAAAGATTCATTGTCACCGACTACTCACTTTTGTGTTTTTTCTGCACAAAACAGCTGCATCATCCTTCAAATGCACTTCAGTACATACAATAGTAAATGTGCACATAACTATCTGAAGGCTGTAAGTGAAGACATCATTGTTCAGAGCTGACTCAGTCTTCACCTCAGTATTTAAAGTGAGACTTGCAGGAATAAGATGTTTTACAAATGTCAACCATGAAATATTCAGTCAATACATTTTTTCATTCTGATGTCATGAGCTAAAGTCAACTCATCTTATCACTGATCTGATCTATCTGAAAAACAAACATCAAAAAGAGGAATATTTAGGGGCTGATCGACAGGTCAGGCGTCCAATGAGAGCCGCCCTGAACTCCAGTCTCATCCACATTGGAGAGTGTCCTCAGGTTCAAGGGTCAGACCCGCCTCCTCACTCCTCCCTTGATATTCAAATATGATGATTTCTGGCCTCAAACAACCAACATGGTGAAGTTCAAATGCAGATCTCCCGCCTTCAAAATCCAAATCCGCAAACCAACAGCTGACGTCACGTTAGCTTCGTCCAGTCTACATTCAGCCTCAGTTTCTACCCCACAAAGAAAGCACAACTTTAATAGATGGTCCTCTCAAGACATCCAGACTCAAATCTCACCCTCACGGTGCAAAGCAGGAGCCTTGAAGTAGTTTCTAACACATGATAATATCCTCTGATGTGTGTAATAAACAGCTCGAGGGCAGATTTTGACCACAATGTCCATCATCGTGTGTCACTGATGCTACGTAAAGTTTCAATAACATACCACAACATAAGTATTTTGTAAACCTGAGACTTACTCTGTATGCAAATTGCAAAATATGTTAGCAGGTGTATGCAAGAGATGAGCAACAGACCCCTGAGAGCAAGAAGACAAGCGGCCATGTTTGAATCCATATGTGTGAACAAGGCATTAGGGGTGATTATGCGGGCTGCTTTCTGGTGATACACAACTGACAAAGCACGTAAGACTTTCAAAATTCTCCAACTACACAATGCACTTTTATCCCATGCAATATAAATCTACTCATAATCAGATTCCATGTGTGGAGCTGTATTGGTTAAGAGAGTTATATGAGGACAGAGAGCATTGCTGAGGCTGAATGATAACTTCATAATACACTCAATCCCTGTGGGGGATGACAGCCTGAACAGAGCATGATGGTTCATTATGGGAGTAATCACCCAAAGCTTTAGCCCTAAATCCACCACATGGCTACCCACACAACACAGGGAGACATGCGTACACGGACAGATACTGAAAGACAAAGGGAGAGTGATGGAGAGAGATATATATACTGTCGCACTGAGGAAAATACACACAGGAGATGGAGACAAACTAGCAGGAAACAACACAACAATGCAGAACAAGAGGACACAACTGGTAAGATACTCACAGTGGGACAGACAAACAGACGTTCACACATGCTCACAAATGTGTGCAACAAAAAACAACTGTAGATACAAGGAGAAAATGAGGAAGTGATTGAGGGATGAGACACACTTCTCTCATGCCAGGCAATTCCAGGAACAATTTCCTGGTCTTAATTAGTAAGGGAGATGGTGAAATGAGGAGTTGGCTGTGAGTTGATTTCCATAAAGATTGAGAATGAAATTAAAGGAGATTAAAGCAAACTGCTTGGGGGATGAGCAGACACACACACACACACACACATATTCACACATAGTGCTAAGCTAGGTCGCCATGATGGACAACAATTTTGCCAGGTTGGGTAGCAGGGGAGCATATTTGTCTTTGAGTGTGTGTTTCGAAGAAAAAGAGGGAATGTGGCATTGTGTTCGCGACACCAGGGGATCATGAATTCATGTCAGTGGAAGGTGTGTTTTTTGGTGCATGTGTACAAATATGTGCTCAAGGGAAATATGTGCACAGGAGAGGAGGGACAGCTGTGTCAATTCACTGACCTCACTTCACTCCCAAACTGCAGATTACGCTTCCAGCTTCATAAATATCACAAAAACACAGCTACATTTTCAAAAGAACTTTTCAGAATTACAATAGAGTTAAGATTTACAGACCTTGGGAGTGTTTGGTGTGAACTCTGTTACATGTACAACAAAGCAGTGTCAGCATCTATTCAAAGATGACCTCTTGTTGCATAAATTCCCCTTCGCCTCTCTCTTCATCTTCCTCCCTCTGTGTCTCTCCGCCTCCTTCCTGATCCATCTAAAAACTTCTTCTTCTTCCATTGCTCAACTAAAACTGTTATTATGTTTGTGGTTAGTTTGTTGCCTCAGGCATCTCCACATAAGCACATTTCAGAGCAATTATCCAAAATGGGTGTCTCTGCCTGCATGCTACCCATGCCAAATCATAACAGTTTCCCCTGATGCAGCTGCTCAAGCAATAAAGAGCAATGTGAGATGCTTGGGAAGAGGAAGGAGAAAGTGCTCTCCTTCAGTCTCTGAGAGGGTAATTTGGACATCCAATTTCCTACACAATGGCATGGACTGGAAAAAAATCAGACCTCTGGCTTGGAAGCAAATGATGGAAGTGATAAAGTCCTTCAAACAGAAAAATCATATTTAATAAATATTCAAAACTGGATGTAGGAATTGATTTGTAAACAAAACAGAGTTGTAATAAATGATAAAAATCTAAATGCTGAGCTCCAAACAGAAATCTCTGAGGAAGATTGTAAACAGGCCTGTCTTGTAGCGCAAACCCAAACGGTTAACACCAGGTTGAGACTGTTACTGTACAAATGGTTATTGAGAAGATATATCACTCCTGTAAAACTACACAAGTTTAACCAGAACACTCCTGATGTTTGTGTAACAGAGTAGTTGGCACGTTGTTTCATTGTATGTGGGATTGTGAGAAACTCCACATTTGCTGGAAGGAGACTCTTGAATTAATTTCAAGAGTAATACAATGTGTTATATCTGTTAATGCCAAATTGTGTATACTCCATATTTTCCCTGAGCAGTTCCAAGTAACTGGAAGGAAACTGTTACATGTTTGTTTGTTGCAGGTCAAACGAGTTATTTCCTTGAAGTGGAAGAACATATATGGACCTGCTCCTGATCAGTGGATTAAAGAAATGTCAAATAACCTGGCATTGGAGAAACTGACCTGCCTGGCTAAAGGAAGGACTTTTACAAGATCTGGACACTGTTTTTACAGTTCATAAAGGACCTTTCTGTGTATTATTATTATTATCATTTTATTTTTTTGTACTGATGTTGTTGGGTGGGAGGGTATGATATGTCAGGGGTCTGTAACTCCGGTCCTTGAGAGCCCCTATCCTGCATGTTTTAGATGTGTCCCTCTTCCAACACACCTGATTCAAATGATCAGGATCGTTATCAGGTTCTGCAGAGCTTGATGATGAGCTGATCATCTGAATCAGGTGTGTTGGAAGAGGGACACCTCTAAAACAGTGGTCCCCAACCTTTTTTGCACCACGGACCGGTTTAATGTCGGCATTATTTTCACGGACCGGCCTTCAAGGTGTGGCAGATAAATACAACAAAAATAATATAACACGACCGGCATAAAAAGTTGTCCTCTTACCCCTTGCAAAGAAGCTCTCCAGACGTTTGTATTTTATCCATTTTGCATTTTTTGGCTAATATATCTGACGTTATACGTGATAAGTGTATTGACGTGTCAAGACGCGAAGGCAAAAGTTAAGTTGAAGAGAATCCTGTCGCTCCTTTCAAAATAAAATGTCTTTCAGACTCTAATAATCAATGCAACGGAAGTTATATTTTTATTTATTCTTTCTGTGCGGCCCGGTAACAACTGCCCCACGGACCGGTACTGGTCCCCGGTCTGGTGGTTGGGGACCACTGATATACAGCTAACAGCTCAGTCTGGCACATCCCTCAAAACAATAAAGTGTCATTTTTCTGTTCCAAAATTTATGTGGATTAAACAAATGAGCGAATATGAGTTTATATAGAGGTGTTGTTATCTTTCGAGTCAGGCTAGCTGTTTTGCCTTTTTAGTCTTTAATTGCAGCAATTTCTCATCAACCTCATATTTCCCCAAATGTCAAACTGTTCCTTAACAGCTACCAGATTGTTTTTGAAACTTCCAACAAATGGCAAAGTATTGTGTCAATTACTGAGAAGTGCCCATGTTGTTTCTTTAAATAATGTGACAGAATAACTAGAACTACAGATACTTGAAAGGACATGTCATGTTTTTGCACAGTGGAGTTACACAGACACCTTCTATATTGCTCTCATAGGACCGAGCTACTTGGCAGCGCGCTGCCCAATGAATTTCATTTCACGCAAGAACAAAAACACCAGACCTTGGCACGAGCGCTCGCTGTCATTTCCCATGTTTCTGGGCTTTACATTTCAGAAGACCACACATGTCTAAAAAAACCATCCATTCGGTTACTTACTACAGGCCGCCCTCTGATTCTGTTTAAGAACAGACATAGCAAGGCTTAAATCCTCTATTACATTTGAGAACCACCAGTTACACAGGGGCCCTCGATGTTGAATTGATCCAAACCACAATGAGAAGCATACATCCATCCTTTCTGCAAGTGCATAAAGGGAAGTTCTCGGTACTGCTCGGGATATTTAACATGAAAAGAAACTTCAATAACTTTATCTTATTCTTCCTCAGAATGTTATGAAGGCAATGGGGAGATGTACCGAGGCACATTATCCATAACTCGATCGGGGATTCCCTGTGCAGAGTGGTCACATCACATAAACAGGTAACAAAGTCATTAATTCTGCAAAGATTCGAGTTGTTTTTCTCTTTTTGTTACCTCCCAGTCGAGCTTCAGCTGTGCTCAGAAACACTGGAGCTGTTTCCTAAAAAAGACTGACATTCTTTTCAGCTCAGTTGATGAGTGTTTGTTGACAACTTAGCTCCCATTGCCTTGCGAAAATCCCTTTCATATGAATGGAGCTAAGCAGTGAAAACAAACAGTGAGAGGAAATCAGGGGTTCCTCAGGGGTCAATACCAGGCCCAATTATTATTCATCTAACTGACGAGAGGAAACCCCGGGGTGCTCTCCGACTGACCCATCCTGACGGAAAGGTTGCCCACTCCAGGGCTGTTACTTCATGCTGAAGTCAGGCTGTTGGAATTACTTAATTTACAGGAATTTTAAAAGCCAAAATGGCACAGACAGATGGACATGTTCCAGAACCGACCCCTGACCCCAGGAAGTGCTTTCTGAGGAAAGTAGATCAAAGCCAATCAGCTCCCTCGCATAGACTGCAGCCAGCAAGTCTACCCTGCTCAAGGTCAAGGGTCATCCCAGGAAAAACTGCTGAGAGCTACAGCTTGTTTAACATTCTCCTGGGAAGTGGAATTATCTTCACCCCCTGACAAATTGTTGCCCATCGCTGAGTATTATTTTTGCATGTGTGTGTCCAAAACTCTTGCTTCGTAATTTCTTTTCAGGGATATTTTGGATATCTGAGAAGATTACGTTTAATTCTTCTAGAGCCAAGTGGAACATTGCAAAACAAAAAAAAAAAAAAGACATGCGATTAGATTTGAATTCCTACCAATCGAGAGCACAACCAAATGGTTCCACGGAGGATGTGGCTCCTGTTGGTCTGAACCCTGCTGAATGCTTAGGCTGCATACTTTCAAACTCCCATGAGCACTCTTCACAAAACCCAGTGTTTCCTTCTATGGGCTCTGTGCAGAAAATGCAGAGAATTCGTTGCACTATAGGAACTTTCCAGGCACGCTGCTCACTCACAGCGTGTACGTACTGTATGTGTGTAATGGTGTTTTTATGCACTTTGCTTGTGTGATTTTAGCGTGTGAGAGGTGTGGATGAAGCTTTATGAGACGTGACCCAGTGTTACTCCTGATATACTGTGTGAGAAATAACAAATGAAATATGAGAGTCTGTGTTTGTGTGTTTTGCAGTGGGGATTCTCACTCTACAGTATCCCATGTAGGGCTGGAGGAGAACTACTGCAGGAACCCAGACCGGGACAAGCATGGCCCCTGGTGTTACACCAACCCAAATAACCGCTTGGCCTGGGACTACTGCAAACTGAAGCACTGTGAGTGGCTAAAATAAGCTTGTATCCTCTAATGTCCATCTGTGAGAGTAGAGGCATCTGTGCTCATTCGAGTAGCAGGACTGTGAATGATGCACCTGTTGTATCCGGGTTGAACCACCTGTTAAACCACAACATGTCTGGACTAAACAAGTGAGATAAAACATGTTTAATAGAAAGTTTTAGAGCTACTGGTAGGCAGAAATAACTTCAGGAAAGACTGACCGAGCTATCCCATAAAAATCCACGAGCCCAGCTACAGCAGTTCATATGTTGACCACCAGGAGGAGAGTGAGGTGTCTGTTGCACAGTGGGAACTGTTTCTTATTTTGTTTTTTTTGACAAAGCTAACATCACATCACCCGTTTAGTTGTGGACTCACATTTGGACGCCAAGAGTTTGGCATTTAAACATCCACCATGTTGCTTTTTTGAACCTAGAAATGACCATATTTGGATATGAAGGGAGGAGTGAGGAAGAAAACTTGAGGACACAGCCTGATGTGTATGAGAGTGGAGTTCAAGTGTGCTCTCATTGGATACCAGACCTGCCAATCAAACCAACAATGCACCTAAATATTCCTCTTTTTGAAGTCAGATATCTTTCCTAATGATGAAGTGATTTTCAGATGGACCACCAGATCACTTATAAGAAGAGGTGGCTTTAGCTAATGACATCAGAGTGATATGATTGACAATTAGTTTTTGAATTGAAGTTAATTGGAGCCATAGTTTTTTGGAGCTAGTATCTAGGGGCCATCTGGGGTACTGCACTTTTTTTGCACCTACACATCTTGGCTTCATTTTTGAGACCTGGTTGCTATGAACCTTTCTACATACAGTGTTTGGCTTTTCCCTGTTTCTGGTCTTTGTGCTAAGCTAAGCTAAGCTAAGCCACTGTTTAACTGTAGATGGTCTGACAGAAGCAGGTCAACCTTGTTAGCCAGTCGAGGCTGCATTTTAATGAAGATAAGCTCGTTGTCAAAGTGAAGGGAGCTGAAGATGATATGTTTAGTTTACACCTAACACACAGTTTGAAACAAGTATTTCATGAACCTTGCAAACTGTTCAAATGAGACTATGTATGTGATGACATTTAGTCTGTAGAAGATGACTGTGTTGGTGTAAGGGTGTAGTACAATTTGCAGTCTTTGTTGACTTCAACTGAAATGTCATAACGTTTTTTTTTTTCATGCAGTTTGCCTGGTGGCTTACGTAATCTGTTAGCTGTGGTTTTGTCCAATTGGCGGAGAATACATGACGCTCAAACAGCAAACAGATGCAAAGTCTCCGCTGCCATCCTTTTATTTGAGAAAACACACACTCGGGGCCGCCGGACCCAACATTTTCTTTGGCTGGTTTCAATCTGGCTGCGTCGAAGAGCCTCTTTTGAATGGCTGCACAATCATTTCCATAATGTAAAACATGTCTTCCATGAAGTTTTTGAGGTCTTCAGCAAATTTATTTGCCGTGGTTTGCTGACTGTTATAGCCTCCAACAATGATACAGAGATAAGTCTTCATAAAGTATAAAAGGTTGTCGTTTTCTCTTAGGTTTCATGCTTTTTGTGTCAACGTCTGATCAGTGGTTTGAATGATTTCCTGCTGCTGTGGGGTCTCCTCTGACTGTTGTGCTTTGCTTTACTTATTTCAGGTGAAACAACTACAGCAGCTCCTCAGCCAAACAGTGAGTATCCATTTTTGCTCATCTGGCTTTCACCAGCTTCGTCCTCTTCCTCGTCCTCTTATCTCAGATTTCCTTCCTTTTCCTTTTAACTCTTTCTATGAAATCCTTCTGTTGTCATTTACCTGCCTAAACAAATCATATTTTATGGTCGACTTTTGAAGTTTTGATAAACATTCTCCCCTCAAACTGTAACAAAAAATACATCCGGCTAGCATACAGTATCAACTATTTATCTCCTTGTTTAGGTCTCACTAGGCCCAAGATATCCTGCTTCGTGCATATAAACACCAGAATAGTTGGAGGACATCAAGTGCGAGGTACAGATGGCAGCTGGGTTGTAAGCATCCAAAGAGAGTGAGTCATTTCATTTCTTTGAGTCTTTCCGAGTCTTTCATCCACCTTAACACTGTGCACTGTAATAAATGAAGTCGTGTCTTCAGGAAGGTTCATGTGTGTGGCGGCTCACTGATCAGAGAGGACTGGGTCCTGACAGACCAGCAGTGCTTCACCTCCTGGTAACGCTCCACCCTCTGATGGTTTCTCTTCTGTCCGATTTACCTTCACTTCTCATTTCTCAAACTACCTTCATGCACTGTTTCTAATATTAGAAGATGCAGATGGCTTTGTGTTTACCCCTCGCAGACAGACTGACCTGACCTGAGATATGGATAAAATGTTTTCAACTGCAGATCTGGTTAACTTCTTCAGTTCCCTGTGCCAAGACTACTTATACTCTACTTTCATAGTATCACTGCTGTCATCTGCAGCAGTGGCTTTAATGAAAAGTACCATATCTCTGTAGTAGTGTACAGTACTGAAGTATTACATATGGAGTAGATCAGCAGCTTTGGGTGATATTGCAGTGGAGAGCCACTGATTGGTCGAGACTTTGCTTTTTTTCTTCTTTGTGTTTTTCTTTGAAAGTTTAAATCTTCCTTACGAAAAGGATTCTTTACTTTTTAATATTTCAATATGTGTATTTGTAAAGAGATGGACAGAAACAAATGCTAAAATGTGTTTAAAATGTTTCTGACTAACTCCGTACCATTCAATAACAATGATTACTGAATGGTCAATCAGTCAGTCAAATCAGTCTTTAGAGGTGGCGGCCAACTCCGCTACAAGTACAATGATTGTAGGTTTCTGTCTTACATTGGGTCTTGTGGTCTACAGTGTTCCAGATCTCAAGGTTTACAGCGTTCAGGTCGGTCTGCACCACCTCAATGAGTCTTCAAGACACCCGAGACTTCGCATCTCTCGCCTGATCTGTGGCCCTGAAGGATCCAATCTGGTGATGCTGAAACTAGCAGAGTAAGTACTGAGCTACTCACCAGGTTTTCACTAATTTCAGTCAGAGTCATATGGGAGATGATTTAACTTTTGGGCCTCTAAAAGCAAGAAAAGTCTGTTTTTATTCCTTAGAAATATCCAGAATTTAGTATTTTTGTACCGTTGTGCTTCACTGATTTTACAGAGAAGCATTGATTTGTGAGTCAGAAGTATTTGTTTGGTTTAATTTGATTTCATTTGTTTCTTCTAGTCCTGCCCCGGTGTCTGAAGGTGCCTCCACCATCCATCTACCAGTGAAAGAGTGTCACATCACCGAAGGCACCAACTGCACCATGTACGGATGGGGGGAAACCAAAAGTACTGCCTTTTTCCACCCATATGCCAAACCACTCCTCATGTTATGGATGATAAGAGAATTATTTTTGTAACATTTGTGACTCACGGTGTTTTTGTGTCTTTCTCTTTGTTCAGACACAGGACACGATGAAGCCCTGAACACTGTGACCATGCCGATGGTGGACAATGAAATGTGCTCCCAAATCAAAGGGGACGCTGGGGACAGCAGGATCTGTGCTGGCGGGAGGAGAGGAGAAGGTGTATGTGATGTAAGGAAATCTGTGTTTACATCATGAAATAAACAAGATAAGCAGAAAAAATGCAGCATACTCAAAGGGTCATTTCAGTCGACAAGAACTATTCACTGCAAGTAGATTAAATTGGTAGCTTAGTACTTGTTGTGATGCGGTATTAGGACGTTTTCATGAGGAATATCCTAATTGTGGTAAATAAAATGTAAGATATTGGATATTTTAATGTGGGTGATGTAATGTGAGTTTAATCTTTGTTCATGTGTGATCTCCTTGTACTTTGTTTTCTTGCAGAAAGACAACGGTGGTCCACTTGTTTGTCAGGAGCATGAGCGCAAAGTCATAATCGGTGTGAGCATCCAAAGGACAAAGTGCGCTTCCTCGCAGCCGGCGCTGTTCGTCAACGTGGCTTTCTACTCAGAGTGGATTTACAAAGTGTTCAAACTTTACCCCACTGTGGAGAGGAACTGATGGTGTGGTGTGAAAAACAAACCCCACACAGGAGGAGGCAACTTTAGCCAAAGACATGTGGACCAAGGAGGAGAGATGAGGAAATTCACCTAATGGAAAGTGGCCATTTGGGGATTTTGTTGCTGAATTTGTGATTTGATGGAGAGAAGTAGTTGGAGACTGGATCTACAATATGGAAACCCACCAGTTCTTCCACTTGGCGAGTGAAGAGATCCAGGTCGTCTGCCTTAATACCATATTGCAACCAAAGTCTTGGGCACATGGATGGAGTACCAGTTGTATTTTGACATGTTCAGATTTTCTGAAGCCATGCGAACAAAGACACTTCGTGATTCAGTATTATCTCCTGGAATATACTTGAACCCAAGTTGTTGGTGGTCACCACTTCAGGTGACCTTCTTCAACTGGGATTTTCTTTCCTCTCTTTTTTTTTATTGTATGGAGCTGGACTGCAAATTGTTGTCTTTTTACCTCCAACACTAGTGCTGTGGACAGACACAAATGTTACAAATATCAAAGGAATCCAACAAATATACTGAAAAAGAAGAAAGAGACAGCATAAAAATGTCATTATAGACTCACTATTGAGTCATAAAGACACAAAAAAAACCATTGTGATTAAGCCAAAGAGTCTGTAAATCTAAATCTATGAGCCTTTTAATCCAGCGAAGGTTCAGATCTGCCTTCAGATATGAAGTATTTAAGTGTGTAGGATACACTCTTGCTGCTTTAAAACGCCAGCTGCAGCAGCCTTGGCAAACCTGGCAGTGCTAATTGTGTGCAGTAGCTGAACTACCTTTTCCCCAGTTAGCTGTAACTGTTAGCTTCCCCATGAGAGGGTCTAAGTAGGACTGAGCAAACTGCTCCAAATCTTATGCTAATATTTGTAGCATGAGAGAGAGAAGAGCCATGCCAAATATAACATGGCTATTTGGTCTCCAGTTTGGAGGGAACTGTGGCCCCTGGTGGGCTGTGTGTGGTCAATAGGATATTTTATACGGTTTTTTTTTATTTTCATGGAAAGTGACTCTGTATGTACATACCTGCAGATTTATTATGTTTCTGCTGTGCTGTAAGATTTTATAGGTCTTATAGATCTGGAGTGTTTTTGGTTCACTTAGTAATGTCAGATTGGCTTCTTCGCGCTTCTGATTGTGTTTAATATTTAAAGAGACTGGTTGCTTGTAAGTAGTAGTAATACATATTTATTTTTTTAAATTAGCAGAGGACATTTTCAAAACTCTATTCAGACTTGGATGTGGTATTTAGGTTGTTGTTTTGATCATTACAGGCCACCCAAATAACTGGGCTATAAGTTTGACTCTGTGTTAACAGCCACACAAACATTACACAATAATAAATACAGTAGACCTCAAATAGCCAAACTTATTCAATTAGTGATTATGTTATTGTTCTGTCAGGGTGTATATCTGGATCACCAGAAAAGGAAAAAAAAATTAACAAGAAATCTAAAAAAAAAAAAAGACTAAAGTTGTCATAAATGTGCAAAACCATGTAATAGTTTGAGTTAAATATGACAACACAAACCTCTGCCAGGGACTAAGCCAGCTGTACTGAAGCTATAGACTGAACACTGCTGCCCTCTTGTGGAGAAATAGCAGCACTATCTTGTTAATAAGTTTCGATACAGCTAGTTTAGCTAAAGTGATCGGTTACGAAACAAACTGCAACAGCAGCAATGCCATCATTGTTTTTTGTTACATTAAGAATTCAATCCAACTATGAGTATAATTTATAATCCCTAAATATAAACGTGTTCTCATTAGGATTTTCACTTAGCTGTAGCTGATGCAAATTTATAATTCACTTACAAAAATGTGCTTTTCCGATTTTTGAATAAGAAAAACTTCCTTAAGCCTCATGGCCGTGTGCTTCTCATGAGTATTTGACTTGTGTTTGTGTGGCTGCTACAAGATCAAAATTTTCAATGATCAGATTTCGATGGCTGCTCTGAGTATCACAGAAGAGAAACAAATATTCATAAATCAGGATTCACAATAAGGAGTGAATACAATCCTCTTACAGCCTTGCACAGTTTACTACCAAAGTCAAAGTTCATGAAGTAGCAAATCAGAAGAAGGAAGCTTCCTTGAAGCTGATTGGCTGATTAACCAGGTGAAACCAAATCTTCTCACTTATGTTGGATCAATCACTTGTTTTGTAAATTGATCCGTTTTCTCGTCAACCATGCTCTTAAGGTGATGAACCTGTTATTTAATTTATGTAAATAGGCTCATACGTTTTGTAAATGACAATTTGTAATTTTTGTAAATATCATACTTAAGTATTTTTATGTCTGTTTATATGTTTGTATACTGTAAACTATAAATATTACAGCTGCTATTTTGTGTTAGTGAGTTGTTTTATATCAGTGAGTTTTTATAGCCTTTGTATTCGTCCTATTTTAATAAACAACTGACATTATATTTAAGGTGACGTCTCTGTACCTCTGTTCATTACACTTGACATTTTCTGGTGGACACATTTTGCTACGTTGTAAAGAAAATGCTAGAAACACACCGTGAGTCTGTTTACTCTGTTTTTTGGCAGATCGCTCAGAGAGGCAAATCCTAGTGTATAATAAATATCTTCAAGTAGCTTCAGCAGCAGAGGTCATCCATACAACCAGTGAGGAAGATAAATAATTACATGTCTTAAGAAACATTTGGATAACAGCTTTAGACGTCCCAGATTTAACTGTTGGACGCTTGAACTCGGATATGCTTTTCAGCAAACATGCGCTTGCACAACACGAGATAAGATACACTGAACGCTGCACATGGAAGATTAATATTTGTGTCAAATTACTTATTATGATAAAACATGACGTTGGACAGAGTTTTTTGGTGATAGTGGTGCAACAAATATTTAGATCTTAGTGATAAAATGATGTAAAAAATTCTGCTTTTGAATCCTACTTGAGGAAAAGTAAAACACAAATTTGTCAAAGTGTCAAAGAGAAAAGTAGCTACTCGGAAATGTCCACAGAAAAATGGCCTCTCTGACTGATATATTATCACATCCATATTTCATTATTAGATTCTTCATACAGCAGCTTGTTGCTGTTGTTTCAGGATAAAAGGTCGAGCTTGTTAGAACTTTATCTTTCTTTGATAAATGTCGTAAAATGATTAACGAGTGCAAAAAAGAAAAATACAACTCAGTTCCACTTCACTTGTCTGTATTCATATTTTGGATCTAATCAGAGAAAACTAAACACACTTATGAAATGAAAAGTTGATGAATATTTTCTTAGTGGTGCTGCTAACAGTCAAAAAGGTTGAGAACCACTTGTTTACAATGGATCAAATCCATAGGAAACTGGATTTAATTTTAAAATCCGTAATACCAAACTACAATATTTAACTCTTCAATAAGTCAGTCAGTCATTTTCTATGACTGACTTCTCCACACTTGGGTCGCAGGGGTCTGCTGGAGCCTATCCCAGCTGTCATCAGGCAGGAGGCGGGGTACACCCTGGACAGGTTGCCAGCCTATCGCAGGGCTAACATATAGACAGACAACCATTCACACTCCTACCTATGGTCAATTTAGTTTGATCAATTCACCAAACAAACATGTCTTTGGACTGTGGGAGGAAACCAGAGAAAACCCACCATGCACAGGGAGGACATGCAAACTCCACACAAAACGGTCTGAGCCAAGATTCGAACCCCAAGCCTTCTTGCTGTGAGGCACAAGTGCTAACCACTGCACCACCCGATGTCTTTGTGTCCAGGATGCTGAGTGCTGCCAATGCTGAACTTTACAAGAAAATACTGCAAACATTTCACTGTAAAACCGTGGTCAATAAATTAAGGTGAATGAGGTTTCTTACCATTTATTTTGAAATATTTAAAAGCAGTGACTTTAATATTTTGATCTGCTCCACTCCTGTTCCCATTTGAAGTATCAAAACAAAGCTCTATACTGGAAAATAATCAAATAAACATCAAACTGAGAAAATTAGAAATACAGTCCTGCCTCTAAGACCACCTGAGCTCAAAGAGAGGTTGGATACATTTTGCAGTTTAAGTTAATTCAGGCCCAGTGACTATTTGGGGATTCATAGTAGTTAAATAATATTTTTAGGAGTGTAACGAGACCAGCCTGCGTACAGGCTGTTTGCAGCAGGTGAATGTTCAGTAAACACATCCACACTGTAGAGGTGCCTGCTCAGCAGTGTGTCTGGTTTCTGACTAACCACGCCTGTTAGCGTGCTGCACTTGTAGTTGTATTTCTAAGCATCAGTGTTGCGTGCCTAAGTGCAGTGTAACAGCAGGTGAGTGAGAAGTCTTGTTAAAAAGACAAACAAGGCTCAGATGCTCCATCTTCAGTCACTTCTCTTCACTTCTTATTCCACTTAATCCACAGGTTCCTTCAGAGCTAAGCTCCTGATTTGACACCGTTACTGTCGTCACAGCCAGGCTGTCAAGCTTTTCATATTCTCTTCCCGTCGGGAATCAGATGTTCCTGCAGAAAGATGAGCACCGGGCATTTTCATTAATCATGGCAAAGCACCGTGGAAAATCCTGGACAACCTTTTAGGGCAAAGTTTGCATAATGAGAGTTGCTTTACCTTAATAGGCTTCTCAGACACTCAAATGAAGTGTAGGAAGAGACTCTCTGAGCGGATTTGATTTATGTGTGTGGCCAGGTTGTCTCATGCAGAGTAAAGCGATACAAAGTTGTGTGCTGTAGGTCTTAATGCTGCATTTGTGCGACATTGCAAACTGCCACTCATGTTTATTAATGATGCTGCGCTCTGAAATTGTCATAAAGTGTTGCACTGACAGTTTACCAAGGTCACTTCATTTTCTTTTTTGTATTTGTTGCCCACATTTCCCCTGCGAGGCACCAGAACAAAAGCGCAGCGGACTGCTCTCCACAGCGGATGACCTTTACTCACATCCAACCTTCCTGGAATTAGCACTAAGTGGTCCAATCAGCGCTCGGCTGTCAGCTAATTGGAAGCATTTCCAAACTGATCTTCAGTTGAAAACTATTTAGTGGTCTTTTAAGGCCAATTAGCTGCTCAAAGTAGCAGTGGAGCCCAGCAGAAGTGCAGTAAACTGTTTCAGCAGCAGAGGAGCACATGTTGTTTTAGCCTCAGTGATGAGTGAGTGTGTGCTGAATTGTAATGCTCTGATAAGATCACCAGGCAGACTACACCTTCCACATAAAATGGGCCCAAGGATGGATAATAATGGAGGAAAATGTTGGGGGAAAGTAGCAAAGGGGGATTTTTAGCCTGTTCCAGCAAGACTGCTCTGGGGATGGAAATGTCAATCAATTGGTCAATTCCCCTCCTGGTCACCACTGAATTATCTCAACAACTAAGAGACGAACTGACAGGAAACTTAAGGGGTGAATAGCAAGGATGGTGGTGACTTTTACTTTGGCACCACAATGAAGCTGCCATCTTGTGGTTGGTAAGTATTGTAAGGATTACAATCATCCCACAGGTTGACATCAGTAGTTTGTTGGAACAGTGTCATTAGTTAGGATTCTGATGATGGTTGATGGCTTCAGTTCTGTTCCTAGGTGACGACAAATGTCTGTTGGAGCTGGATGGAGCTGGCTACAGTATGCAGTGCTAGTGTTATATGGTCAGCTAGCTATGGTGTTTCATTGTATTTCAAAGGTCCTATCAAATTGCCCCAATACAGATGTTAGATACTCTCAAAGTGTTGTTTCAGTGAAATCTATCATGGTGCTATATTCAGGTTTCAGCAGGCGTTGTATAAGTTTGTTGTTTGAAAAGACACACCACCATGTCTGTGTTCAGTGTAGATTGGAGTTGGTGTGTATAAAAGTTAAATCTGTATTTATCAACCTGTTTTCATCATGTCCCACTGTAACTGGCTTAGTTGTTGTTGAGTGAATACCACCAGTGATGTGATGATGCACATCCATCCACCCCAGACCCTGACCTCCTCCCCTGTGAAAACTGTGGCTCTACATTGTCTTTTATTTCTTTTCATCTCATCTCATCTCATTGCATTACAAAAGGTCAGACTGAAACATAACCATAGGTGGTAATGAGCTGCTTAACCAAAAGACCTATGGGGTCATTTTTTGTTGCAGGGCAGCCTTTTAAACAGGGCAGCATCTGCAGGTCCCTGTCTGCAGGATGTGTTCAGCCTCAGTACTGAGGACGTGGGTCAGCTGCGTTTTGACGAAGCTTAAATCCTTTTCGTTTTGCACATAAATGCAGAGAAAACTGATTTCCATTACATTACAATTACAGTACATTTCAACTCATATTTCCAGTTGATGTGGATATTGTGAGTTATGTTGCTTTTGCATTTTCCCCCTTTGCTTTAAAGATTAGTGATCAGATCCTTGGTTCTCATTCACCTGTATCTTTGGAGGTTTCTTCCTAAATTTGTTCATCGTAAGGTTCTTACGAGAGTTTACGTCTAATTGATGAAGTGCTCCTAAAGTGTTTGTTAAACAGCAGAAACAGAAGCTGTATTCTTAGACTGATGAATCACAATCCTTTGTAAATTGACAGCATGTGCCACTGACTCTTTATTTGCATGTAAACGCTGCTGCTAATGCCCATCAAAAGGCAGGAGACTGCAGGGCCGTGTGCACACAGTCACAGAAACTGAAGGAAGAGGAGGACACATGTTCAAATGAAAATGTAAACACAGCAAAGCAGCGACTGAAAACATAACAAAACCTTCAGTAGATATGAAGGAGGAACTGCTGCAGGAAGTGAACAACAGACCTGCTTCATGTTGTGGATATGATGAAGTAACAATGAAAAAATCATTAGATGAAAAATCATTAGTGTGTCTATCAGAAGAGGAACACACAAACAAAAAAGTAAAAAAAAAAAAATGTTTTATGTCAAATCTACGGAATAAAAGAACAAAATCCCGGAGGTGGACAGACCTGTCCACAGTTATCTGTGCTCTCAGCTGATCCGTCCACAGTCCACTAACACAGCAGAGCTTCTGGACACAGAGGTGGACCCAGCATCAGCAGTTTTATCTCCAATCTCAGAATAAACCGAGCCACATCATGACCGTATCAGAGGTCAGATCCATATCTGATCTCTGCAGATACGATTCTGGTTGCATGTTCTGGAAAACTTGGAGAGAACGAACCAAACTCTTCCACAGGTACAGCTGTAATCACCGTAGGTCTGTTGTTGCTCACTGGTGTGATTCACATCTCTGTGTCTTGAAGTGTAGTGTTTACTCCTTTCAAAAGAAGAAAATGCTGTGAAATGAAAATCAAAAGTAATATGAATGAGTAAAATTGTATTGTAATTTAAATACTATAATCACACACAGCTGTAGAATTGAAAAAAAAACACAAAAAACAGTTATTTTGTCCAACGTGTCACTGATTAAGAGTGCTCCTATGAACAGATGTGAGGTTGGTGAATGTCCAAATCTTCTTAAGAACTGTGTGAGTGTGGTTTACAAAAACATTTCTTACCAATGCTTGTAAATGAGGCCCATTGTTTAAGAGGGAAAAAAAGAAGCTTTTTGAAAAAGCTTGATTTTTGCATTTAAAAAATTAGTTTTTGAGTCTGTACTAAAGGAAACACAGAAATTAGCCACCTGGAATGGTCATATTGCTAACTGCATGAGAGCTCTTCATCCAGGGGTGCTGGCCTGCTAAGTAGGGGTGTAAAGACTAACCAGTATGAATAGCTAATCAGTTTAAACATTAAAGATGCAAGCGAAGATTTGTATCACATTGCAATGAATTGTGTTGATTTGTCCCGTATCAAAAACATTGTTTCTGAATCATATTTGTATCTAGATGCACATTGGATTATCTTCCAGTAGAGAGATGCACCACTAGTACTGCTAACTTTCGCCTCAAATTACACATCAATTTACATATTTACGTGGCCATGGCTAACTTTACTTTTACTTCGTGTTTGTAGGTCGCAGTAAATTAAAGATATTCAGCCACAAAGTCAGTTTTTTTCCAGTTTTAACATCTTTTCCAGACCATATGGAGCGGTGAGTGTTCAGGGAGTCTTGGTGTTTTTTTCAGTTCATTTTGGGTGGAGGGGTGGACCATTATCTCAAGGACAAAAGTGTTTATCCAATTCATCAGTTCCACAGCTGGGATTCCTTCAATCCATGAACACATGGAGCTTTTGTAACGTCCTACTTTTTTACCAACAGTTTTCCTCCTTAGTCAGCAGCAGAGCAATAAGTACAGAGCCACCACCAGTTGTCTCATCTCCGCTGTCTTTCAGGACGTCCTGTTGTCTTTCTGCCTCCGTCCTCCGAGCCTCGTCCTCTGTTTCATGTAGCTCCACATTTGTAGACTTTGCTTCCAACAAAGTTTGACCAAACATCAAAATACAATGACTTGCAACAGTCCTCATGATGATTCATGCTGTGATCTATCATTGGGTTTGGCTGCTGAGGTGCCAGGAAGTCAGCTTCACACATGCAAACAAAGTGGTCGATGAATATGCAGGGTAATTAATTAATTTGGCAAGCTGTTCCTGATGGAGATCCCTGATGCAGTTAGCACAATAGCCTATCCAGGTGGCTAATTTCTGTGTTTACTTTCTGTCAGACTAACAACAAACTTTTAAAATCATTTGTGTAAAAATCAAGTTTTTTAGAAAGCTGCACTGGTCTCCCCATATATGTTCTGTGCAACTTTTTGTTGGAGAGTGCAAAGTAGGCATGATGCATTGAGTTATGATAGCCACACTAGTAAAAAAACGGACTGTGTTGAAACAAACTGGAAATATCTTTTTAATGTCTAAAAGTACCGTATTTTTCGGACTATAAGTCGCAGTTTTTTTCATAGTTTGGCCGGGGGTGCAACTTATACTCCTGACCGACTTATATGTGAAATTACTAACATCTCTTGCGGTTGTCACACTGACAACTGCAAGAGGGCGCTCTAGGCCTTTGTATCTGTACCTGCTACTTCCGTACCTCAGAAAATTGATCATTTCAACATTAGCGGTAACTAAAAAACTGAGAAGGACTGAATAAAAATGGCATCGAAAAGAAAATCATATTCTGCAAATTACAAGCTGCAAGTAGTGAAATATATAATATATATATATCTGAAGAAAGCAATGTAGAAGAGGGAGTGAAGTTGGCGGAGTTGTTTATAAGTGACACCGAGGATGAAGATTTTATTGGATGTCATGATTTGGAGGGACACTGGTGGTTTGTGACACTTGTTAGCATGTTCTCTATGCTATACAGTTATCTGAATAACTGTTAATATGCTACATTAGCATACCAGGCACGTTCTTTGTGGTTTATGCATCATGTAACGTTAGCTGAATGTGTTATGTTAGCATACCATAACCTATTCAGCCTGTTCTCTATTCTATTTTTTATTTCAAATTGCCTTTCAAGATGAAATGTCTGTTCTTGGTTTTGGCTTTTTTCAAATAAATTTCCCCTAAAAAATGCGACTTATACTCTGGAGCAACTTATCTATGTTTTTTCCTTCTTCATTATGCATTTTTTGGCCGGTGCGACTTATACTCTGGAGCAACTTATAGTCCGGAAAATATGGTACATTTACATCAATGGAAGATTTTTACGTTTTCACAGTGAAAGAAATCTGATCACATCACTTAGTAATTATTAGCACTTCAATTGTGACAACTGCCACCATTAATACTTTAAAAACAATATTAGTGCTATGCTTGTTGAATGATTCAGGCTATTATGCTGCTGAAGCCTTAATTTAACATGTCTTAAAGTCTCAAAGAGAAGTTTTAGCACAGATATGAGAGTAGGAGAAGGGTAATCAAACAGCAGCGGTGGACTGAAGCTTAGTAGAATGTCAATTTGTCTTCCTCAGATAAGATATCCTGACATACTTTATTAGGTAAAGAGGACTTCTCGTGTTAATCTATTGCAGCTTTTTATCTTGTAGTATTCTAAGAAGAGGTGTTCTCATGTCATTACTTTCCTCTCTTTCCTCCCATCCTCTCACAGCCCAGAAATATCTCGTCTGTGGATCCTTTCAGTTTAGTGGGGGCTAAGATGCCAGCCATATCCACCTGATTCACAGAATGGGGGCTCCATCGTACATCACTCCCAGATCAGCCTCATGGCAATTGATTGGTTTGTAGCTGTCGTATATTGTAATTATTTTTCATCCCTTTGAGACTTGCTTGCTGTTAATTACTATGTAAATGAAGATATAAACATGGATATGTATCACACTGACCCTCTTTGTCATGAGTGATAGAACCTACAGATTAAAAAAAACTTGAACAGAACCTGTAAACTAACCATTTTACTTTAATTTTAATTCCCTAGGGAAACTTACACAAGGGTCATAACACATAAGTGCTTGGATGTAAAGGCCAAAGAGCCATGGAGTTTAAAAAGAAATGGACAATTAGTGGGTAGTGTTACACCCTGCACCTCCTCTGTATAGTTTTGTTGTTTTGCCCCCCCCCCACCACCTCTCTCCAGGTGGACGTGAGCATAGCAGTGGTGCAGGCATGTGGGCAGGTGCAGCTTATCCTCTGAACAGCTGATCACCAAGCAGTCTCACCTGCAGCCAGGAGCATTCCTCCACATCCCCCTTTGTCTTGCTGCTACATGTACAGAGAAGCCAGTCACAGCCTGACACCGAACCGTTAGACCTACCTGTCAGTGTTTCTGAGACTTTGTGAGAATTGTGTTTTATTTGTTGTACTCTAGTTTGTGACTCTGTTCCTCTGCTTCTTCCAGTTCCCCGCTCTGGCTCCCAGCTTCCCAATTCATTCCTGCATAACCACCTCCAGCTCCATTCCACACTTCTCCATCTGCTGTTTTGGATCCTTGCTGTCACTACGTCTGACCGTTGCTGGTGCCCGTGCACCGGATAGATTATCTGCCCTTTATGGAGTCCTAGGAGACGGGTGCTGGAAAGTGCACCCACAAATGGGGACTCCATTGTCCTACTGGGAGACATGACTGCTTACATGGGAAACAACAATGTGACCTGGAGGGGTGTTGTTGAAAGGAATGGCCCACCCAATCGGAATTCAGGTGGTGTCCAGTTATTGGACTTCTGTGCAACACACAGTTATATCAAACACCCTGTTCGAACATAAGGATGTCCATTGGTGCACTTGTACATTCACAACACTCAGGTGAAGAAAGAAGCAGAGCTGTCAACTGACCACTACCTGGTGGTGAGTTGGATCAGATGGCAGGGGAAGATGCCATGCAGATGTGATAGGTCCAAAGGAGCGGTGACAGTCTGCTGGGAACGCTTGGCGGAAGATCCTGTCAAGATAATCCTCAACTCATGCCTCCAAGAAAAACGAAGCTTTGACCACACCCTGAGGGCAGTACGAAACAGTGAGTCTGAATGGGCCTTGTTCCACTCTGCTATGGCTGCTGCAAGCTGTGGCCATAAGGTAGCTGGCATCAGTTACAGCAGTAATCCCCAAACCCGCTGGTGGACACTAGGGGTGATGGGAGCTGTCAGGCTGAAGAAGGATGCCTACAGGGCGTGGCTGGCCTGTGGGACTCTGGAAACAGCCAATAAGTACCAGCAGGCAAAGCGGTGCGCAGCCGTGGAAATCACTGAGACAATATTGCAACCCCACTGTAAACAGAGGGGAGGGGAAACTGCTGATGTCAACTGAGGATATAGTCAGGCAATGGAAAGAATACTTGGAGGAGTTCCTCAATCCCACCAACACGTATTTTGTTGAGGAAACACAGATGAGAGGCCTGGGGGTGGATGGTCCAATCTCTGGGGCAGAAGTTGCCATGGCATTGAAACTACTCCACAGTGGCGGAGTCCCAGGGGTTGATGAGATCCACCCTAGGTATCTTAAGACTCTGGATGTTGTCAAGCTGTGTTGGTTGACACACCTCTGCAACATTGCATGGATGTCAGGGGGCAGTGCCTTTGGAATGGCAAACCAGGGGGGTGGTCCCCATCTTTAAGAATCAGACCATAGGGTGTCTTCCAACTATGGGGGATCACACTCTTCAGTCTCTCTGGTAAGGTCTACTCAAGGGTACTGGACAGGAGAGTATGGTCGATAGTTGAACCTTAGATTAAGAAAGAGCAATGTGGTTTTTGTCCTGGACGTGGAACCATGGACTAGCTCTTTACTCTCACGAGTGCGTTGGAGGGGAGTTTATGTATCTCAGTATCTCAGGAGTGAGGGTAGGATGGAGTGGGAGATTGACCAGTGGATCAGGCTGGGGTCTGTCGTGAAACAGACACTAAAATGATGGTGAAGCGGGAGCTAAGCCAAAAAGCGAAGCTCTTGATTTACCGGTTAATCTACGTTCCAACCCTCACCTATGGTCATGAGCTCCGGGTAATGACCAAAAAAACAAGCGACCAAAATGACTTTCTTCTGCAGGGTGGCCAGGGTCAGCCTTAGAGATAAGGTGAGGAGCTTGGTCACCCGGGAGGGACTTGGAGTCGAGCTGCTGCTGCTCCTCTATGTTGAGAGGAGCCACCTGAGGTGGTTCAGGCATCTGGTGAGGATTCCTGCCAGATGCCCGTTTTAAATGTACATATTTTACAAGGTTCAAAGTTCAAACCACTCAAAGCCACAAACTGAAATGTGAAATAAATACAGAAATCAAATAATAATAATAGATGTAGTCACTAGTTCTCAAAAGTCAAGTGTTATGGTGCAGTGGCAATAACCCCTAGCAAGCGCCCATCACCACTACAACACAACCAAAAGTGGGGGTCCTCAACCCTGGTCCTAGAGAGCCACAATCCTGCATGTTTTAGATGTTTCCTTCTTCCAACACACCTGATTCAAGTGACCAGCTCATAATCAAGGTCTGCAGAAGCCTGTTAACGATCCTGATGATTTCAATCTGACCTAGAGTGTAAAGGAAAAAAAAAACCCACACCCTCAGAGCTGGCTGGTGACGGTGAACCCAGGTTACTGAGGCAGCTATGCTACTCACTGTGTGCCATGTGATGCAGGTGGCATCTGGTCTGTTGTCCGGAGAAGCCCAAGCGCAGCTGCCGTGAGCCACCAGTCCTGTCGTCAGCGGGTAGTTCAGTTTTGTTGGTGGTCTTGTTTTGGGTGGAGAGAGATGAGTTGAAGAGAGACGTTTCCCGTTTTGGTGTGCTCTGGTTCCTCCTGCTACTTCTCTTGGTTGTTGTGTTTCTGTAGCTGGTTCAGTTGTTCTTTCTGTGCATCACCTGTGCTGAGATTAAAAATCACAGGTGCCCGCCTCGCCGGCGTAGGAGAGCTGGGGCTCCTGAGAAAACACTCCTGGATCTGTAGTTCGTATTGTCCCCAGATGCTAATCCATTATCTGCACCCAGTGTTACGCAGGATAGCTGCATCCCAGGCTCACCACCAGCTCTGCACCAATCCAGACTGTGTCCATAACATGAAGCAAATGCAAAAATGCCAAAAAAAAAGCAATACCACCAATGAGCACTAGATGCTGGCTCCAAAAAACCCAATTGACCCACTGTCATTTTAATTAATTTTAATTAGTTTTTCCCACAAGTCGTTCTGATGTTATACGTTAAAAACGACTCCTCTCAGTGATCTGAAGTTCCATCTGAAAATCATTTCATCACTAAGTTGATAGTATTCTTCAAAAAGATTAAGCAGAATCAAAGTCAGGACCACATTCAGTGACAGGTGAATGCCATCACAGTTAAATTAACTCCAGTCAGATCTACCCCCTCAATCATACCCAGCTCCTCCCTCGTGTCCAAATATGGTCATTTCTGGCTTTCAAAAAACAAGACGGCAACAGCCAGATGACAAACTCCAAGCTTCACAATCCTATAGTCCACAAACCAATGGGTAACATCGTGTCCATTTTTATTTACAGTCTGTGCCTAAGGCAGGATCTTAGAGGCACTGCTTTCATTTTAATGATTGATTTCCACACAAGGGCCTCTCATACTTGAGTGGCAGCGTATTGCCAACTAAACACACTATTAATCAAATTACCACACTGAACCATCGCCATAATAATCTGGAGCCCTCGGGCAGTTGCTGCTTTTTCCCAGTTGGAAAATCAGCCTCAGAAAGTGCAACTCACCGACATTACATCGTGTGCCTTTCATCCTTTTGGCACACAGCATCACAGACCAAACTCCTTCAATCACAGGCATTAAATGTTTAGTTCTGACTGCCATTTAGGAGGCGACGGTGTAAAGTTGCCAAGTGCAGCTGTAGGATCTGATTGTTGTTGCAGTGTCTCAACTTGCCAAAGTGCTTCCCACGCAGATAGGACACCAGAGGTTGGTTGGGATAACGTGGGAGTCTCCATGAATTAGCTTCCACAGCGGTGATCCCATTTAGCTTCTTCTTTACTGTTTAATGAGATTAAGGAGAGTTTTAATCACCTTTTAATCTGCTTGGGTTTTTCTTCAGCTGCTGTGTGGGACCAGCAATCACCTCAGTGTGATGCCAGTCCATTCCAAGTTTTTAACCAAAAATCCCCACCTTCAAGGGTTTTCATGAGGTGCTATGGGAAATTACCTGCAGTGTGTTTATCCACTGAAGTTGCATTCATTACAAAGCCTTTTAACTCAGTCTTTGCTGCACCGTCGGCGGGAAAAGAGATATGTGCACATTGAGATTGTGCGTGGTTTGTGTGGCATGTTAAATGACTGCAGCAACAAACAGTGAGAGAGAAAGAGATCAAAGAAGTTGCACAGTCATCCGTCTAATAGACCTGTTTGTTGTGTCTGAATAACAGCAGACAGAAATAAAGCCATGTGGGCGGCACTGCCTGAAGGCCTCCATCCTTTGGGCAAGGCATTCATGCCCCATGGCTAGGATTGACTAGCACAACCTAATTTTTTCCTGGAGTGACTCTTCACGCAGAGCAAGTGTGTCAAAATAAAAGGCCGTGTCTAACATTTTCTGACACATTAGAATAAATTTAGGTTTTCTAATGTGAAAGTGATTAAAGGCTGGTCATTTGTGTGATTTTGTTTGATTTTGATTCAGCATGAACAGATTTTACAAAATGGAAATGCAGCAGGGTTGGTGGTATAGAGAGGTGTAATCTGTCCTTTATGTGTTAAAAGACATTTAATCAGCCTCAAAATCCATGAACATAAAACAAGCACATGTGACACAAGTGAGCAGAAGCATGTTTGCAAAGGGGCATTTCTGGTTCTCCTACATACGACTGTGATGAGCATGCTCACTCCACTCTCCCTCGCAAAATAACACACAATTGTGACCAGCACCCGCAGTGAATACTCAGTTGTGAAACTTGACTTTCTCTCTCCTTTGAGATTTTGGAGGCAGGACAATGGGTGTCATTGCTCTGATTGGTCACTTTGAATACTGACCTTCAATTGGCTGTGTATGTCAGACATGTTAGAAAAAGTAAAATTTAAACAAGCTTTAAGTTAAGTCCTGAAACTGTGTTTTGCCAGTGTCTAACAAATTTCCAACAAATAGAGGAAACGGGACAAAAATGTTTGAACCATTGAAACACAACAAAGGACCATAGCTAGCTAGTTAGCTAACAGTACTACATACTGTAGCATCTCTCCAACAAGAAGCCACACACCTGCTGCACTTTGTCCTTCATGGTAAAACACAACACAGCTTCAGTAGGTCGTAGCTGACGCCAAAAACAAACCTGATGAACACCATCTAGCTCCAACAGACATTTGTATATCTTCACCTAGCTTTCTGTAAATGTTGTTTCTAATGATGCTTTTCCACTAAATGGTACCTGCTCGACTCAACTTGGCTCTACTCATTTCCATTTGGAAAAAATACCTGGAACCTGGTGAACCTTTCTAGCACCTGTTCTCATGCGGTTCCAAAACGGGACCAACCAGGTACTAGCAGGTACTGAAATGTTATCGGTCAGAATCATCACTGTCTCATTATCACTGTGCAGCACGCAAACATTTGTCGACAATAACACATTTCTACAATGTGGGAAATAACAAACATCCAGAGTACAATAACAAGCTTTAGTGCAATGTTAGAATTATCTTTCACAGGGCGGCTGTGGCTCAGGTGGTGGAGCAGGTCGCCTGTGAATCATAAGGTCCTGGGTTCGATCCCCGACTTCTCCTGTCCTCATGTTGAAGTGTCCTTGGGCAAGACACTGAACCCTAACTTGCTCCCAATGGTGGCTAGCGCCTTGCATGGCAGCTCTGTAGCCACTGGTGTGTGAGTGTGTGTGTGAATCGGTGAATGAGATGCCTTGTAAAGCGCTTTGGGACCTAGCTAAGGTCAAAAAATCCCTATATAAATCTAAATATATCTAAATATAAATATATAAATATAAATGAACTCCGTTTACCATTTACCATAAAAAATGTAGTGGGATCGTGAGCTCTGACCGCCCCGTCAGTGGAATAGTTGATGGAGGTTGTAGCGGGACATCACATCTCCGTTAACATTGCACTAACTTGACAAATTAACTACACATTTGAAGTTGAAATAACAAATATCACGACCTACCATGCCACAGCACCTCTCCTCTGTGCTTGTCTGTGTGCTCTGTTTTATAGCCAGGAGGCGTGGCTCACCTGGAGGCAGGGCAACAATCGTCTGTCCAGCAGCCGCCTCACCAGCAGCTCTCAAGCCCCAGAACATCTTCACTGGTTTTATGTGCATGGGTTTTCAGATTAATTAAAGACCATATAGTGGTGACTGAAGACATGCATTACTCTTATCAAACCTGATGCTGAGCATTTGTGCTTTTGCCAAACCCACTAAATGTAGTGAGTGTTTAATTTTATTCCCCAAGAATAGTGAAAATAAGGAGACCCTTCAATATCCAATGCTTGGAAACCGACTTTGACAATGTGTAGGTTAAGATAAAGTCGGTTTTATCCGACTTTATCTTAAATGTTTTCAGATTGTATTTTTTTGGTTTTAAAGGAAAAGAACTTCAACAATAAAGACTTAACTGGATGGTTTTGACAAATCTGATACAGAGCAACACAAAGCTAAGGAGGTTTTAATAATTTCAAAATGAAATGTAGTTTTTGGATTTCAATTTACCAGCAGAATGTATTTGTCTTTTTTCCCCCTAGTCCCTGGCAGGGTAAATTACAGGTCTGTCCTCTCCTTAGAAGTGGACTTTGAGCTGTGATGAAACATATGAAATAGAAATAGAAACAATTCTCAAAGTGAAATACAAAACAAATACAAACATGAGTTGTGGCTGCACTAAATTTGCTCCTAGTAAATAATACAAGAGGAGGAAGACAATTTCCACCAGGTCCTGCTTCTGCTCTCACAGCAGTGGAAAGGAAGTTGATGTGTTTGTTCCCTAAAACTGAACAAGGACATGAGGTAGAAGGATTTGTCTAACAATAGATGAAGACTATGGATCGGGGGGGAGTGCATGACCAGTTCAATCTGATGGTCTCCTAAAGTGGGTGACCACTTTAATTAAAAGTGTTCTCCCATATATCCATCATGTTCAGGAGGAAATCCACCAGAGAAAAAGCAATAAGCCGAATCCAAAACAAGTATCTGGGTGTCATTAATTTCATTGTTTGAGAAATGTGTTTTTTAAAGATACATATTGGTGTGTTTCCACCAGAGCATATATACACTACCGTTCATAAGTTTGGGGTTTCCCTATAAAAACCCATTTGATCAACTTTAGTGAAACATCACAAAACATATGTAAAATACAACTGAACATGTACAGCAACTAAAGCATCAAGGTGTACTGGGTAAGTATTCTCTGAATCTGCTAAATATCCCCAGACCACAACTCTGCCTCTCCTGAGTTCGACAGTGGGAGGAGACACACGTGTTTTCATAAATGTTAAAGTCTGCAACATGTAATCATCATGCCGGGTAGATCCCTCTGTCTCTACATGCTCTTTGTTGTTATTGGAAAACCATTGGTTTTACTGGGAGACTCCAAACCTTAAACTGTGGTGTAAATGAAACCTTGGTGTGCTGTTAACAGTTAAACAGTTGGAAATCAATAGATAATAGAAATAATTAGGTGCAAAAAATCACTATTAAAAAAATAAAATAAAAGCACTCAGAGAGCACAAACCCCCATCGAGACATGACCCATTAGCGATCTCCACCACATAGTTGGTTGCATTATCCTCCTGAATGCGAATACAAATTTTCAACAAAATCCTTTCAGCTGTGACAAAGTTATGAATTTTACTCAAAATCTTCTTCGTCTTCTTCATCTCTGCCTCATAGACACAGCAGTGGTGTTTACTGCCCCCTACTGGTTTTCTATTGCTTTTGCTTTTGTTGAAACATGAGCGATGGGGATTTTCTGGGATTTTAGGTTAGTTCTCAGACAGGATCCCATCCTTTTATCTCAGCCAAAATTTGTTAATTTCCTCTATGAGTAATACCCTCAATCTCTATCTCTCAAATACTGATAGAGACCCGTTTAAAAATGTTTCTATAACGTTACTAACAAATGAAAAGATGAACCAACAAAAACTGAAGCGGATGGAAGCAACAATCATCCAGGTAGATAATGAGTTCATGTGAAATGTTCCCTTCTCCTGATGAGTCAGTGCTGTTATCCTGATGGCCTATTTTTGTCTCTAGAATTACATGATCTGCAATCTGTGCTGACAAAAGCCAACATGTGCACACGTCACATTTTTGTTAACACTTGCTGTTGCCTTTGGTACATGGATTGGCTTGGACTGAAGAACTTCTATTGTATTTTCGTAATCGTGCAGGAATTGAGTTAATGAAATAGATTTTAAGAACAAACATCTGACAGTGGCATTCAAAAGCACAGACTTTAACCATTGTTACGCTGTCTGGGGTCCTCTGCAGCTCAGTTGACCTACTAACCGTGTTCTCGTCAGCAACGCTGGTTCTTACACAGAAACCCAGGAAAACAAATGATCCAACAGATTGCAAGGATCGGTGAGTCATTTGACCTCAAACGTACAGATGAAGAGCTTCAGTAAATGGGTGAGGAAAGCTGAAGGGGAGAGATGTGAAATAAAAGCTCGGTGCTGAATCTGATGTGCGAGTACAACTGGAAGAGTGTGTTGTCTGCAGTTTAATTGAGGCACTGAAGGATTTATTTTGTTACTGTAGCAACAGGGTTAATGTTCATTCCTGCCCTAATACAGGTGTTGTAAAGTTTTATGTAGCAAGCCACACATCCTGTCCATGTGGACTGGCTTGTGTTGGTGCAGTCTCTTAAAACAGGAGGTGTTTACTGTCTGAGCTGTATCCAGAGACACGACCCAAACTATTCCAGTGATACACATGCATAAAACATGTTGCAATGTAGAGGATGTTATTGAAGACAGAAGCTTTCTCCATCCTCTGGCTTCTTCATGTTTTCTCTAAAAGTCTTCATGTGGAATTTGATCTAACCTCATTTTCATTTACATATGTATGAATGTATGTATGTATTTATTATTTCAAAACTCTGACTAATGTTAAAGCTAGCAATCATTTCAATATTATTTAATTAAATTAAATATATAATAATGTATATAGTTCATACTGAATTAAATTGTTAAACTTAGGATAAGTGGATTAAGACTTTGGATCTGATACTTTGGGAATGACAACGTATTGAGTAGGTTTTGTTTCTTGTAAAAAATATAAATTTCTAATATATCTCGTACTCATCATCTTCTGCTTATCCGGAGGATCTGGTTCACAGGGGCAGCAGCCTTACCAGAGAAGTCCAGACATCCCTCTCCCCAGCCACTTCCAGCAGCTCTCCGAGGCGTTCTCAGGCCAGCTGATAGATCTGATCTCTCCAGCGTGTCCTGGGTCGGCCCC
>OOFC01023198.1:9707-26227 GCA_900323345.1 Pseudochromis fuscus
GGGCGGTGATGACGAACCGGCACTCCGGTCCCGGGGTCTCACTGTCCCCTGTGACGTTCCCGTCTTTATCGGCAGCGATGTACCGGCCCAGGTGTGACTTGAGAAGGAACACGTTGCTGTTGGACTCGTCGCCGCTCTGCTCCAGGGTCCAGATCTGCTTCTTCTTCATGCTCGTGGCAGAGGCGTTGATTTTGAAGCCGAACATCTCCGCCGTCAGGTATTTGTTCCCACAGTTGATGAGACCGAACTGGATCTGCAGCATGTCGCTGGTTCCGTTAGTCGCGCCGTTAGTTGTCATGGTCGGTTCTGTGCGCTCGAGCTTCGGGTCGGACCGGTTCTGTGTGAGAGGGATGGGGGGGCGGTTCTGTAAAGTGAGCTCGCGGCTGAAAGGGTGGGATGCTGTGCTGCCTCGCGTGCTTCTCTTTGTTTGGGGAGTGTGTGTGGCTGAGTCTGTGAGCGCGCGCCGCCGGTCCTCAGTGCTCTGCCTGTCTCAGCAGCGCGACCCCGCCGCCACAGCTGCAGCCTATATAACCATCAGTGACGTTGTGCCACAAGCCACGCCCCCTCTCCTGACCAAAAATCTGTGAGCAAAACTGACGATTTTCTTCTTCTTCTTCTTCTTCTTCTTCTTCTTCTTCTTCTTCTTCTTCTCTCAGTCAGTTACAAGACAATCAAAAGTGGGTTTGCTTCAAAGTAGAAAAGAGGCTCTTCAGCCCAGAACTGTCCAAAAGCACTTATACCGACTATGTTGCTCCCCTGTAATAAAAGCTAAAGAATCTATGTCCTACCAGATGATAAAATCATATCACTTTCTCTCTATCAGATGGACCCAGCATTCAAATCATGAGGACCGGGTGTGTGTGTCCACTCACAAAGCTCTATTCATGGCCCGAGCTTGCACATCAGAGAGCAGGAAAGGCCCAGCTCCACAAACAAAGAGGCCAAATAGATCACGCTGGCATCTTCTCAGTGCATGTGCATGAGCGTGCACTCAGACACACTCGTATAAAAGTGTGTAAATTGTCGGGGTCATGTCAGCAGCAACTGCACTTTTTAGGGCCTGAGCCCAAGCCAGGAGAAAGGGCCCTGTTGTATCTGTACTCTTCTTTCTTTCTTTGTTTCTTTCTTTCTTATTATTACATCTCTTTGAGGCTTAATTTGACCCCTAAACATGCTCAAAAACTCACCACATTTGGCATGCACATACACCTAGGTACACAAAAGCGCCTGTTGAACATGTAAATACGACATTTACAGATCACAGTCTTGTGACACTGTTCAATTTCACAGGAAGTCTGTAGGTAAAAACGTGTTGGCCCAGTCAAAGCTCAAACAGGTGTGGGTTTGGTTGCTTTCTCCATTGGATTGCAGGACAGAGAAAGCTGCACTGTGCACAGACACAGTAAGGCAGGATGATAGGCAGTGCTCACAGGTTACAGGGACCAAAAGTCAGGCTGTCTGTGCTTGGAAATACATATGGGAACATTGTTTTTTACGTTTACATGTGTAGCACATGGATGAACTTGATTCATTGCCTCATTTCCACGTTCAAGCAGTGACTACAGTTACTGAGCGAATCGACAGGGAGGGCCAGGGGGTGAGGGCCCGTCCAACGCTGTTTGCAGCTTTAAATTTTTTTTTTAAATCAAAACACATGGACTCAAAGGAGAAGTGATTCCTGTCCCAATGAAACAACCACAAGACCAAAGTTTAGCTGCAATGTCCAGCAGTCAGACATTCACACTCACATGACAGGTGTGTTAATCAATAAATACAGCTATGTTCTGCTTACATTGACTTAGTTTTACATTAGTTTTATATGATCTAGATTCAGAGTTTTTCTGCAGTAAAATAAAGAGGAGCAGCCGACCAGATCTATCATGTTCAGTGGCCAAAGGAACAACAGCAACTTGTAATTTTCATTTAAAAAAATATCCATAAATTATAAGCGCGCCAACCAGTGACCGTTTGTAATGCTCCAGTTCCACTTATTCACCTCTCTGCATGCTGCTGGCTCTGCAAGCGCAAAGTAATCTGACCCTAAACTGTAATCTAATCACCAGTAATCTCTCCCTGTCTCCCAGGCTCTCCCCTGCAGTCTGGATAAATCCAATCTTCAGACAGAACATCTTCAAAACAAATCATATCTCAATGTAATTTCACCTCCAGAATCCCACTCTAATAAAATCACCAGACTTGTTGTGATGTATTTTTGCTGGGCCATGTTGTGTGTTTCATTTATTTCTAACAACCCGAGTTTTAAATGGTGTATGTGAAGATCTATGAGGCTTCAGGATGTAATTTATGAGGGACACCTGAAGGCAGCAATAAATAATAAACATTAAAAATAAACAGAAATTAATAAAATATTCTGAGGTGTTAACTGGTTCTAATACTTTTTATTTCAGTTTTAATGAGAGATTTAGTGAGAAATTACTATTTTCAGCTTCTCATGAAACAATTGTTAGTATTTACATTACATTCATTTTTTGTATCTATTAAACAAAACAAAAAATGACAGGATAATTAGACATTTAAAGGTTTTTGAGAGAGCCAGCCTCGCCATTTCTCAGTGTGATGACTACATATTGTTGTTCGGATGGAAACAGTACTTTTTTGGGATTGATTGGCACAGCATCATCAATAACCTAAGTGTTAAATCTCTCACATTATCCTGTGTCAACTGCAGCTCAAATTCACTGAGAGGATTCAGATGAATAATTGATTGAGGTTTGTTGTGGGATTAACCGACCGTCAACACCCCACACATGTTCCTCTGTGGGTTTGTTTGCTGGTCAGGGAATTCCCCCCTCGTTACCAAAATCCTCAGCATCCTGAATCTGTTGGCCTTTGTTTGCAATGTTGTGTGTCTTCAGCCTTCAAACATGTGTCCAGTCTGTGATTCCTGTCATCATATTAAAAACACAGCAAGCAGACACATGCTCACTTTGATTTCACTATTATTGTCAGGGCTTGAAAATCGAATAGATTATAAAACAGAATAGATGTTTAGTTGCTATTTGTACAGCTACAGGACAGTACAAGGACATAGCCAAATAGAAAAGATAGAAAATACACACAAAAAAGAAAATACATGTCAAATAAAAAAGCAAAATGCACAAATTTCTCAGCAAAAATTTCGCTGGATAACACAAGAAAATAAATAAATATGTATAAATGTATATAGTGTAAATGTGAAAATAAATAAGTAGCCTATGTATGTGACTCTGGGTAAAATATTTACATCTGGAAAATATTGCACTGCATTTTTTGTTTTTTTTTGAAAAAAAAAAATGTTGCACATATTTATTACATTGTTTCTATATTTTAAAAAGATTAATCATATAACCCTGAGCATGAATCCCAGTACGTGTTCTGTAAATGTATGAATTGAAATACAGAATCACCACTGTCACCAAGCAGATCAACAACTTCTAGCAGTGAAGCTCAAAACCTTGTTCAGCTCATAAACCACACTGAGAGGTTTCACTACACTGTAAATCCAAGTTCTACCTAAATGCTTATTGTGAACAGCACACAAACAAAAGCTTTAATTTAGTCTAAACAGGAATATTTTCAGTATTGATTATACAAATTACCTGTCACGTGACCAGACTGGACATTTCTGTCACAACATTAAAGTAATTTTTTTAAATAACCCAGAAAGACACAGAGTTCATTAGATTTTATGGACTAGAATTAACTCACCTGTGACAAAAAAAAAGGTGTGGTTAGTTTCATTTTGTGTTTAATATGTATATCTTATAATGTTGTGATGTAAAGTGAATGTAAATTGTTGTTTTTAATTGAGTAAAGAACATGAATACATAAAAATGTTTCTTGTTTTCAACGTAGACTGTATCAAGAATGGACAAAGCTAACATGACATCACCCGTTGGTTTGTGAACTCGCGTTTTGAAGCCAGGAGTTTGGTGTTTGAACGTCACCATGTTGGTTGTTTGGAGCCAGAAGTGACCATATATGGAAATGAATCGCAGCTCTGACCCTTAAACCCGAGGACACTTCCCAATGTGTATGAGACTCGAGGTCAGGTCTAGTGTCTTTGGAGACCAGAGCTGTCAATCAACCGAGCTCCACTCCTAAATCTTTCTCTTTTCGAAGTCTAATATCTACTTCATGATGAAATGATTTTCAGATGAACCACCAGATTACAGAGTTTTTTGGAGCCAGCCTCTAGTGGTCGTCGGATGTATTGCACTTTTTCACACTTCTGCATTAGCTTCATTTTTTAGCCCCATTTGCTTCATCCATTTCTATATACAGTCTGTGGTACTCAACCAGTTATGAAATCTTTCACTAACAAAGCAAAAGGTGCCACTGTGAAATTTTAAAATGTGTAATCCTCCTGACGACCACTAGAAGCTGGCGCCAAGTAACTGTGACTCCAATTGACTTAAATTTAAAAAATCCTCTTTTTCAAATATGAAATTCTCAGTCAGTACATTTTTTCTCAAGTCCTTCTGATGTCATTAGCTAAAGTCAACTCTTCTTGTCAGAGATCTGTTGATGTATCTGAAAAAAACTACATTATGTAAATATGAGGTTTCAAAAAGGGGAATATTTAGGGGTGTGGTTAGCTTGATTGACAGGTCTGCTCTCCAATAAGACCAGTGCTGAAGCTGGTCTCATACACATCGGGCAGGACCTCGGGGTCAAGGGTCAGACCCGCCTCCTTACTCCTCCCTTTATCCAAATATGGTCACTTCTGGCTCCAAACAACCAAGAAACTCCTGGCTTCAAAATGTAAGTCCACAAACCACTGGATGATGTCACACTAGCTTCATCCATACAGTCTGTGATCATCACTGACAGCAAATCTTTGAGCTTAATGTATTTGAACAAGCATTGATTCATGAACAAACCATCAGCACAGGCAAAAACATTTACTGTGGAAGATGACTGTATGTTGATGTATTCAGTGTGTGTGATGTGTTGTGTGTATGTACTGCATGTGTGTGTGTCCACATCTGCTCATCCTCTGTCTATCTCTCCCTCCAGATGGATGCCTCCATTGTTACAAATGAAAGTTCATTCTGTGTCTGAGATGGAGACGCTCTGTCATGCCCCCCCCCCCACACACACACACACACACACACACACACAGCTCTCCCTCTGATTATGCATCTCTCACAGAGATTGCAGAGCCTACATGTGATTAGATTGACGAGATTTGTCGTGCTTTGTGATTACAACACACCTCATCCAAACACACACACACACACACACACAGAAACACACGCCTCTGCAGAGACCTCACCATGGGAGACACACACAGCTGGTCAGAAAAAGAGGGGAGGGGGAAAAAAGAGAGGCAAGCTATCTTTGTTCACGGGGAGAGCTTTGAGGGTGGTTGCTATGGAGATCAGCCTAGAATCTGTTGGTTGATGAAGGGTAGGCAGTCTGCTGAAGCACACACACACACATACACACTGACACACTGACACACTTGCTGCATTCAACACCTGCAGACGCCGTAGCACTGCAGCAATGCATCAGAAGACACAAAGCTGACCAATCAGCCTCCGTCTTCACAACACACCTCTGAACTGGAGCCAATTAGAACCCATTATCCACTGCTGCATTAACACATCAGCCAATCAGGGAGCGCCTTTTCGCATGTGTCTGGACAATACCATCAGCCAAAAGGCCTGTTTGGGAGAAGTTTGAATTGAAATGACGAGTCCAGCATTTTTTATTGATTTATTTTTAGAAGAGGAGACTGAGTTTGATTAATTTAATGGGAGGGAAAATCCTCTGTTTTTGGTTTTGGGCTGCAGCTGGGGAGCTGTTGTTGCAGCGTTTGGGCATGACTCACAAACTTAATTGAAACAAAGACAATGATGTGGAAAGCTGAAAGGAAGGATATGAATAGAGAGAATGGTGTGAATATGAGGCGGTGAGAGACGGGGAGTGCTGGAGGGAATCTGTGTCTCTCCTCTGACCTATATTCACTGTGCCTGTCATCTCTCCTATGACCCAAACCATTACACGATGATGTGCGTGCAGGGCATACGAATGTGTCTGGGGTCTCCTTGTTCGACACATCTCATATTGGGTCAGCTGGACATAGCAATTATTAAAAAACACACAGCATGAAGAATCTGTGTCACCTCTCCTGCATTAACCCACATTTTCACCGTGACCACAGGTGAGGTCAGTTTCTGTGAGTGAAGACATCGACCATCGTGTCACGATCTGCCCCACTTTGCCCGCTCCAGTCTCACAGTAAATCATGTGACGCTGAGATCGGTGGATGAAACAACCATCCCAGCATTTCAAGCCTGAAATTCAAATTATCACCACTCTGGTGAGAAGGAGAGCAGATGACTCGACAGGTTTTTATGCTTACCCCTGATTACATGCTTGTCGTTCTATTGATTTATTTTATCCATTTTCACGGTGGCAGACAACTCCTTCTCTCCTCCTCTTTGTTTTCATACCCTAGTTTTGAGAGATTAAGAGAGAGAGAGATTTGGGGAATGAAATCTGTTTGCCATAGACTGTATGGACAAAGCTAACATGGCGTCACCTGTTGGTTTGTGGACTTTGACATCTGAACCATGTTAAGCTTTTCTGGAGGCAGAAGTGACCAACGCTGAGTCTAATCCTTGAACCTGAGACCATCAAACTAACCACGCTCCTTGAAGGCTAACATCTACTTAATCAGGGGTTTTTTTTTCCCCAGATAGACCAATAGACTTTATTGAGTATTTCTTGAATGAAAATACCGTATTTTCCAGACTATTGAGCACACCTGTCTATAAGCCACTATTGAATTTATTCGAACAGTTTCATGTGGTCCACTCTGACCGGGTCTGATGTGACGACGCTAAACGTATCGGCAGCACGGAGCTTGCTAGCTTGTAAAAAGCTAACGAGCTTCGTGCCGCCAATACATGAGAAACACCGGTGTTTAAGTTCAAAGTGTCGGAAAAAAGTAGCGGCTTATAGTCCGGAAATTACGGTAATCATTTTTTAAATTGGAACCACAGTTTTTTTGAGGCCTGGTTTCTTCATCCATTTCTATACAGTTTATGGGCCCTACCCTAACCCTCTTTAGCCAAACAAAGACAAGTGTTAAAACAAAGTGTTAGCTCACTCTCTGAATGCAGCTTAAAACAGCTCACTGACACAGGAACCAAAACAGCATTGTGCCTGGGCTCATATTTCAGGGCTGCAGCCTGCAAGTCGGCAAAAAGCAAAGTCAGGCTCTAACGCATAATTACTGGTTTCCTGGATTATGTCACTATAATTCTCCAGATTCTGTGCTTGGGGTTTATTAAATGTCCAGGGAGTCATAATATGTTTTTAAAAAGCTGTTTCCCGCAGACATCAGTGTCATCATTTGCTGCAGTGTGGCGCTTTGGATGGTCGCTTCAGCACTTTGATACAGAAACATCCCAACAACTACTGAACAGATTATAATGAAAACCACACTCATTGTGCTCAGAGATTGACTCACTGACTCATACTCTACATTTGGATCTGAACTATAGGGTTGGCCAACATTAACCAATTTTACATGAACCCATGTGCCACACAGAAAATGTTACATAAAGGTCTCTTGTGTTTTTGAAACAATGCTGAACGGGGCTGTCTGAGGGAGTGAGCTGTGTGTGTGTGTGTGTCGGTGTCTCTTGCAATCAGTAAGGAATGTGTGTGTGTTTGCTTGTGAGTGTGTGCGCACAGCTGCAGCCCTACCAAGGGCCTCCTCTTCACCAACAAAGAGCTGGAAGCTGGAGCCACTGGGGAACACCACACAGTCCCCTCCTCGAGTTCACCCCCACTCTGCACACAGCAGTCGGGTCAAAGGTCAGTGTGTATGTGTGTGTGCCTATGTGTGTGTGCTTTGGGGGTGCCTCCAGCTCCGGCTCTCTCTTTATTGTCATGGCGACAGCAAAGCAGTGGAGCCAAGATCAGCAAAGTAACTTCATAGCTTCTCCCTCTGTTTAACACATTATGAAGTGTGTGTGTGATTCTGTGTGTGTAGCTCTGTGTGTGTGTGTGTGTGTGTGTGATGCCTGTAGCCGACAGAAAGATATAGGTCAGTCAAGAGAACAGAGCAGTGAGGCATGATCGGGGCACTGCAGGGTTTGTGTGTCTCTGTGTGTGTTTGTATATTTGTGTCATGTATATCGTTGTGTGTGTGTGTGTGTGTGTGTGAGACTGTCATGTCATCTCTTTTTCAACTCCCTTCATGCCCCCACAGGAGACACGCTGGTTTTTGGAGAAGATGAAACAAGATGCCGATTTTCTACTCAAGGTCATGAGAAGGCACTAAGCTGATTTTGTGTGTCTCTGTGTGTCTCTGTGTGTGTGTGTGTGTGTGTGTGTGTGTGTGTGTGCTTGAATTGATTGTGTGGACTGATTGGCGCCTTCAGCACTGACTACAGGGAAATTTGATCAACATGCCACTAAAAATACCTCTTCCTGCCTCTTGGTGAGAGCCAGTGACCTCACATCCTGTCCTCCTGAATGAATACTGTTAGTTAGTGTCCCTCCTTCCTGACTCATTTCCTTCCTTTTCTTTACACCTTGTACACATTCTTCTTTGATCTCCACAAACAGCTGCACAATGTTACCTCTACTTCTGTCTCCATCTTAAAAAAGAATTGGAACACCCCCCCATGTTTAACTGTATCATGTCATAATCCTGCAGTGAATGGGCCTTTATAGGTGTGGTAAAGTCCAGTCTCATCCACATTGAGCAGTGGTCTCGGGTTCAAGGGTTAGACCCACCTCCTCATTCCTTGTGTCATATACAAATATGGTCACTTCTGGCTCTAAATCACCAACATGGCGACGTTCAAATGCCCAACTCCTGGCTTCAACACGGTGTCCACAAACTAATGGGTGACATCACACTGGCTTTGTCCATTTCTATACACAGTCTATGGTGTACAGTGAGGTGCTGCTGCTGCTATTAAGAAAAGTTGTGACACTGAACTAAAGAAGTAAAGTAGTTAAAACCAAAACAATGAGCTGAAAGACACTGAAATGTTGTATAGTGTTGCAGTCAGTTGGGAGATGAATCATTGTTCACACTAATTAAATGTTGGGTTGTTTTAACCCAGAACTGAGTCAATACTGGACTAACTACATGCTGGGTTTATTTAACCCAGGAAAATGAGCTGTTTTTACCCAATGTGTCTATGTCTTTAGTTGTTTTTACCCCATATTTGATTGTTTTTAGGGAACATTTTTCACCATTTTGTTGTTTTTGTGCCATCCATCAAAATGCCAAGACCCAAACAATAAAATCTTGGGTAGAAAAAGCCCATCTTACTGAATTGAATTAACCCAACATGTAGTTAGTCCAATACTTAACTAACAAGTTAGTAGTTAATCTCATATTTACCTAACTCAACAAGAACATGGTGTGTTCTTTACAACTCCCATTTAATTCTTTGTTCATATAAAAATGTTGAATAAAGAGCTTTAATAAGTGTCTGATAAAGTCTGCACACTGTCCATGATTATAAATCATAATAATTCTAAGAGTAAGTGACTTAGAATATAAAGTAATTTACTTTCTATTGCAGTATATGACAATATAATAATACCTTTACCACTGTGGAGTGTTTGTTATGTCTCATTCACTCTCTTCAACTTATACTTTAACATACTTTAACATAATGTAATATTGTTATAATATATACAGCTGGGATAGGCTCCAGCAGACCCCTGCGACCCAAGTGTGGAATAAGCAGGTATAGACAATGGATGGATGGCTGTATATATATATGTTGAATTACTTAAATGCAGCTTTAATGCCTTTAGCCTGTTGCCTGATTCCTAATGGAGTCTAAAGGAGCTCTCTAGCTCCACCCACTGGCAGCAGCAGTACACTACACCAGTCAGATCCTCCACTTACATCACACTGGAAGCACCACATGTGTATCCTCAGTGGACACACACACACACACGCACACACACACACACACACACACACACAGGGTATATTAGGCTGAATCGGCAGGTGTTGCCAGTTATTACCACCACCTTCCTGCTGTATCCCCAGGGTATCCTTTTCTCCCCTCGGTCACTCTACGTCTTCTTCTTTCTCTCTGTCTGTCTCTGTGTCAATCTCTTCATCTCGTGTCAGCTTTTCATCTCTTTTTCTTTCTTTCAACAGGCAATGAGGAGTTTTAGATGCTAATGATATGCCCTCTCGCAACAAAAGGTTGGAGGCCCTCTAAGAGAGCCTCTTTGGACACACACACACACACACACACACACACACACACACACACACACACACACACACACACAAAACACCAGCTGTTCTCTGCTGGCCTCTTATTACACAGACCCCCTAAAAGATTTAGCTGCTCTTCCCACAGATGCATATACTACACACACTCATATATAAAACACTTTTCATGAATAAAACTCCACCGTAAAGTACCAAAGAAGGATCAACTGAAAATATTTTTATCATTTCATCACGTTTTGTGCGAAATGTAAACAGATTTGACAAGGTTTTACAGTAAATACATTCTTTTCTTTGACAGTTTCAGTCTCCTGGTGTGAATAATTGATGACTGGGAATTGATAATGGAAGAGAGCATGTGTGTGACGGACACACACCATCTGCTGACACACACATGCACCATGCTAGCATAGAGTCGCTACACACACACACACACACACACACACACACACACACACACACAAACGGGGGGATCATTAACATCTGGCACAGATGGCCATCTTAAACACACACTGAGCAGCCACCCCTGTGGGCCAAACTGAGGGGTACACTGGTTTCTGCCCAGTACACAGTCAGACACAGTGGGTACAGTTTTGTCATAACTTGCTTACACCTTTTATTTTCCTACTGTTCCTTTAAAATCTTTTATATCTGTAAAAACTTTAGAATTGAACTATTTTAAACTTCACACTGTGTGATGACCTCGACCTGTGTGACGCACATGTCACTGATTGTCTGTTTGCTGGAGTGTGATATCATAACAGCTTTCAGTTGTTGATACAGCTAAAATGAGCTCATCTAAGAACACGTCTGGCCAAACTTTGTACAAACATTGAAAAGATTTGACATTTTGAACTGCACTCAGTTCAGCCTCCTGAACTGCACATGTGATAAATTATCAGGACTGTGGAGTAAAACTCTTGATACTCTTATCTTAAAGTGAATACTACTACATTTAGAAAAAACAGTTTGATCTGCAATGACTTCACCTTCACCATCTATCTATCTATCTATCTATCTATCTATCTATCTATCTATCTATCTATCTATGTATGAGTAAAATAAATGCATTTTCTTTTTGGGAGAGTAAAAAACCGTACTGTATTTTATTGTAATTTCCTCCCAAGTGTCTCTTATTCACTGAGCCCAAGGTCGTTCATTTCAGCCTCACAGTTTTGCAGCTGTTACCGACTTAATTTGTGGATGTTTATTTCCAAGTGGAAACTAAAAAAAAAACTAGACCACGTCTGGAAGGTTAGACCATGGGCAAAGGAAGAAATGATTCATTCTCATATTCAAACAAGAGGGAAGCAGCTGACAGTGAAGAAAATGTCATTTTAACAGTTCATTATTGTTCATTGTTGTAAGTACAGGGTGACCCAAAAAAATGGGAATTTTTGAAGTGCAACAAAAATTTCTTAAATGGGATGTTTTAAGGTTTCAATTAAAATATTTTTCTTCCATCACTCTTGGTTTTATTGGATTGTTAAAAGATTCCCGTTTTTTTGTGTCACCCTGTACAGTACATAGTGTTTATTAGCAAGCTTTAGAGGTACTGGATGATACAGATCTGGACTTACATGCACAAATTAAGCATATTCTCCATATTTCATTTATTGTTAAAACATTTGAACCTCTTATGGGAGCTGGCACGTCAGGTTTTTTCCTCATGTGGTTATTGATAATATATAAATTCCCTTGTGTTTTATGAATCATCCAACTACTAAGTGTGGTGCAGACTCTTAGGTTGTGTAATGTGTAATTGTTTTGTTTTGCTTCGCTGTTCGTGCCACTGAAAAGTTTTTTTTATCCCTAATTGTTCAGGAGAGAAGAAGCAACAGTCAAAATGAAAATCTACATGCGTGAGTGATGTGATGAAGGGGATTATAGTGCCAAGGGAACTTCCCATATACAACTTGTAGTTTTAATAATTTATGCATCCAGCAGCCCTCCTGGTTTTACTTGTAGAGCATCATTACTAACGCGTTTTACAGGACCTCCCACCAAATTAATGAGTGGGACGTTTTATTTAATGTATGTCAGCCCGAACAATTCACTAGTTTGTACATGGGGAGGATATATTGTGAAATTAGGTCAAGATACGGGAGATGAATTACAGCCAGGACCCACAGACACTCAACATGTTCCACTTCCTCTCTGCTACACTGTGGTCTCTTTGGACACACACACACACACACACATGAACCACAGTTAAAAGAAAATTCTTTTACGTGAAAAAAAATGGCAATGTGACTAACCCAGTTATCTGAGTGTTACCAAAGAAACGGGGAAAACAAGACAGAAATGGGACTGCTGTTTCCTGTCATATAATTTCTGCTTTCTCTCTCTCTCTCACACACACACACACACACACACACACACACACACACACACACACACACACAGGGTGTCTCCTATACCTTATGTAACAGCTTGGTAGTACAGTCTAGGTTATCAGCTTACAATCAGATGAGCCAAGAAAGACGTAGCTCCCCCCGTCTCAAGCCCCCATCTCTCCTTCTCCTTCTTCCACTTACTCCTCTTTTCATTGTCCTATAGGCCTTTTGCAGAGTGTGTGTGTGTGTGTGTGTGCGTGTGTGTGTGTGTGTTTAACAGCAGGATGTCTCACAAAGTCCAGAAAGACATGAGGAGGAGAAGAAGCTATCTTAACCAAGTGATTGGGGGCTGCTCTGTCATCCGAGTTTCCTTAAAAGGCGATCCAGTCCAGCTGATTACCTGCAGCCCTCAGCCAATGACCATGCAGCGACTCATCTACCTGTAAAAGCCTAATCTCTCCTATGGGTGACACACACATACACACACATGCTGAACATTTTCATATGAGCTGTGTCTGTGTGGAGCTGTGGGACTGGAGGGAGTAGCAGCAACTAAACGTTTCACAAAGCGCTTTTACAGTTGCTTACGCTGGATTTCTTCCCTGCACATCAGCACTGTCACAGTTAAAGCTTTGTATCTGGGTTGTGCAGGATCTAAGCTACACACTAATGTACTTTTGTGTGTGTGTATGTGTGTGTGTGTGTGTGCGGGAGTTCATGGTTATGCAACAGTGCAAGGAAAAGGCTGTGCCTCTTGACCTACATTTCGGGGGTTTGGCAAAAAATGTAGGTCCCTGCTGCTCTGGGATTCCCAAGTGTGTAGCTGCAGGACACACACACACACACACGCACATTTGCACATGCATTTGCAGTACACAGACTCACAATCTCCTCTGTGTGCCTCTTTATAAACTTTATCCCTCTCTGTGGCCGGATACTTTAAGACAGTTCACTCAGTGTTTTCCATGTTAACCCCTTGACAGACAGTGAATATGTGGACACAGGGAGACAGGAGGACAACTGGGACACAGCTTTGTTCAAATCTCCTGTAACAATGCAGAGATGTGGAGTGAAGGTCTGGAGGGAGACAGGGAGGAAGAGAGGGAGAGGGAGAGGGAGGGAGGGGTGTTTTATTTGGACACTTTGCCAAACAGGCTTGTTAACCTACACACACACACACAGATGGTGCAGTTAATTGCCAGAGAAACACACCAAACTCCTGGAGAAGAAAGTGAATGAATGAAAGGAGGAAGAAGAAGAGGTGGAATTGAAGATTACATCTCCTGTGGGATGTGTGTGTCAGGCTGGTGGAGGATGAGGAGGGGTAATGGTGGGACAGAGAAAACCATCAGTAAAGCATTGTGAATGTAAGCAACTTAAATTCCTGTCTGTCCTCTCCTGTTTCTCGTCTCTGTCTCAGCTTCACCTCATTTTTCTAAATGCTCTCCTTTGGTCTTCCATGCACGTCATCTCTGCTCCCCTCTCCCCCGTCTCCCTGGTTTCTCTGCCTGACAGTAAAAGCCTGAGGTGGTGAGGTGGTGGGAATGGACCGTGGAGCTGAGTCAGTGGCGGCAGAGCTCGGAGGTCATGCACAGAGAAACAAACTGCCAGGGGATGACAGAAGCCTAAATTATTAACTGTTTATGAATTTCCTGTGGTGTAATGCTGCACAGCACATTCCTCAGATGATAACGGACATTATTTACTGGAATTGTAACACTGGCTTTATAACAATGTGATGAGCTGCTTTAATTTTATTTATTTTTTTTTAGGGCCCGAGCCCAGTTCAGGTCTTTCTTTCTTCTTTCTTCTTATTATGCCACTTTTGGGGCTTGATTTGACCCCCTAAACATGCTCAAAAACTCACCAAATTTGGCACACACATCAGGACTGGTGAAAAATTTGATTAAATGGAAAAACCAAACCCCTCAGTGCAAAAATGGGCTCTGTAGCGCCACCTAGGCTCAGAAAGGTGCCCGCTGCAGCCTACAGGAACGTCACAGAGACACGGGAGTGAAGCCGAATTGTAGTACTCATCACGACCTAAAAATCATGCACTGATACCTCTAGGCTAAAATCAACAGCAAATCCACAAATTGTAATTCAATCTTAAATTTAATGCCAAAATTTCACTTTGCAATAAATGTATCTCCTCTCAGGGTATAAATGGTAGGAGATTCAAAAGCTATCAGATGACTGAGGACACAGTGCTGACCAAAATTACTGGGGTTTTTTAATTACTTGAATCGTTTGGATTTTAAATTGGAGTGCTCCTCTGTGTCCTCCTCTTCAGCTCCATAGAAATGAATGTCGAAAAAAGGCACTCCTGTCACTCTGAGCCCTCCACAGCCAGCTTTTAAATTTAGCATGAGGTTGTTTAAATTATGAGCTAATTAATAATAAAGACAAGAAAGATGGATAATTGATTTAAAAACACATCTTTGCTGCTGTTATCAGCTGCTACTCATACACAAAGTACAAAATGTCCCATTTCTTATCCAAGGACAGACACAGTGTTCAGTATTGACATGAATTATAAATAAATAAAACTATGCCAGTTTTTTCTAAGCAAAGACAAGTGAGTAATCCTTTTCTTTACTGTATTTAGCACTGGCCACTACTATATTGTTTACTTGCTGCTGATTGCTATTGTGTAACTGTGAGCAGAGGTAGGAAGGAAGGAAGATGCCTCACTCCTCTGGAAAACACATCTTGCAACAGTAGTCGACAATTGAATTTGTCAGTGACTTTTTTTATTGTCCACTACTGTTGACAATGTTGACTAATTGTTGCATCCCTAGCTAATATAAGGCTTTAACTCAAAGCATTAGTGTGCCAGCGCAACAGTCATTCACATGCCTGTAGAGAATTTAGATACAAAGGTCAGGGTGTCTATGGGAGCCTAAAAAAAGAAATTAAACACAGTTTGTAAGACAGAGGAGGAATTATATTTTTATGTAGTAACAGGTTAGTGGCATGAAGCAAGACTGCCCACACATGAAAAGTGACAACTCAGGAAAATTTACATAACCCTAAAAACAGGAACTTTCTGGCATTGTTAGTCCAATTTGGAAAAACACAAATGGTGTGCTGATGGCAGCTAAACAACTTCACCAGACTGTTGCCCAAAACGTCCTGTCCTCATGATGACTAACATGCACATGTGCAGCTCAAAGGATCAAAAGGGAGGAGGGATGGTTTACACAGACAGCTTGTACCCAGATATGACTCCCACCACTTCGTCGCTGCCAGTGTGTAGTGGTGGTGTCTACCTGTCAGATGTTAGCCTTATATGGTGCCCTGTAGTGGGAAAAAAGAGGAAGTCACTTTCTGTGTGCTGCAAGAAAAAAGTGACAAAAGACAACCTTGTGGTTTCAGTAGACGCTCGGTCGCTGTAGGAGGCACTACAGAGCAACATCAGCTGCTGCCCACAGTGGCTTCAGCTTTAGGAAGTGGTGTTAACGCTGATTTTCATTTCTACAAAGACACAATGTACACATGTGATGTATAGTATTGTGTTTATTATGGTGTTTTCCAGTGATTCAAAGATACACTTCTGATTTGATATGAATGTAAAATCAACTGCTTTGTACCCCCTGTGTATTATACATGTAGTACACAATCCACTACACAAGGACACACACACACACACACACACACACACACACACACATACACACAAGCTTGTTCTTCTTATTACGCAGAGAGAAACTGGAACGTCCTCCTCTGCAGTTTCCAGTTAACACAACTGAAAGAGAAGTGAAATCTCTCGAGCTGTGAATTCCCCTGTAATAACAAAAGCACACACACACACACACACACACCAGCCTTAGGGGGTGAAGCTGAGTCCCTTGAGATGGCATCCCATGTGACCGATGTTGCATTCCTCAGATTGTTGTCATGTGACAAACTTAAAGATCTCCTTTTATGGACGTCAGTGTTAACAAAAG
>OOFC01023201.1:0-17341 GCA_900323345.1 Pseudochromis fuscus
CAGTAGGAGACAGCTATGCTACGCGTGTGTATGTTTGGCGTGTACTGCAGTAAGGCTTGCAAGCGTAGTAGCATCGCACTTACCATGCAGACACGTCCTGTAAGAGCCTCTGAATTCTCTCCGGTTCATCAGAAAATGCACTTTCCGGGTCGGACACAGGATCGTACTCGTAAGGCTGTACAACATCTTGTGTCGCCATCGCTCAAACGTGATAAAAAATAACTTTTTTTTCCAAAACAATGCAGCGAAAGTTGTCAATACGGTGTTGTGATGACGTCATGGACAGCATGCTGAAGGGGGAGAGTGTGAAAGGCTCGGAGCCTCTTAAAGAGACAGAGTCCAATATCGAGGCGTTCAGAACGGCCATGATGCGAGGGCAAATTTCATAAAGGTTGGTTTTTTTTATTTACAGCATTTACAGATCAACCTAAGGTAACATAGTCATTGGAGTATGCCATAGAGTGGTACAATATATCTGGAAAAAGTATAATACCCCCCTTTAATAAAAGTAAACTCAAAGCGCTGCACAAAATTGCAGGAAAAAATACAAAACCAGACTAAGAACCAAAACACAAGGAAACTGGAAAAAACCCAAAACTACAAAAACCCTAGAAAACACAAAACCCAGAAGCAGGAAAAAGGAGTAGGAATCACAAGTAATAAGACACTCGACGCAAGACACTAGAAGAAAGACCGACGCTCGAAGCAAGACGCATGACGAAAGACACTAGAAGACATAAGACGCTGGAAGCAAGACACGAGATGAAAAACATAAGACTCTGGAGGTAAGACTTAAACCACTGGCGGTAAGACTCAAGAAGAAAGACACTAGAATGACAACAAACTACCAACGAGACACAGAGACACAGGAGGTTAAATACACTGGGGTAACGAGGCTCAATGGACACAGGTGGAGAGGACAATGAGGGAAGGCTGTGGCAGACAAGACAATCAACACAGGTGTGACCAACAGGAAACAAGAACACAAGAAACGAGACTCAGAAAACACTGAAAACACGCAGGACATGAAACACCAAACTAAAAGGACATGACAACCATTGAACAATCACAAGACAATAAATCACAAAACTAAACACAAGAAAAAACAGGAAAAAAACAAACTAGAAATACACATCATGACACTTTCAGATTCTGGATTAGATTCAGACTCACACATAGTGAAGGGCAGATGAAGCTTCATGAAGCAATGAAGCCTTTCATCAAGTCGGTTCACTCCGTTTGAAGCTTCTTGAGGCTTCATTTGCCCTAATAGGTCCTCTACTGGACAAACAATGGATGACATGGAAAAATTTCAGTTGACATCAATTTGAAGTGTGTGGAAAAAGCCTGTCAGCAAACTAAAGAAGTATGCAATGCATGTACTATTATATTGTGTCTATGTTGGTGAGCTGCATTATTTGAATGAAAAATGAAAATGGAAACTACAGTGGGATGAGGGCAGTGAATATGTTTGTGTAAGTTTTGGGTAGAGACAGTGAATGTGGCCGAAGTGACACGTTATTATGGAAAATCTTCTTTCTTGCCAGCTCCACATCGTCATACAAATGCTGTGGATAGTCAGTGCACAATCAGTCAGAATCCACAGGATGTGAGGGATCGCCATAGCAATTCACTATCCCATTTATTTTGAGTCGCACGTCAAATCACAAACCATTTCTTGAATCATTGGGCGTGGTCGGCCGGCGAGGCTTCGGACGTCTTCGTTTTCAGCTCCTCCCCTAAATGAACCAAGCCTCAAAATGCGCTTCATGGAAACGCCCCCTTCATTACTCGGCACACGCTTTGAAGCCTTGACACATCCGGTAACATCACTGCTCACACATGTTCAGACTGGTTTGAAGAGTTTGAATTTCAGTCACTGAAGTTACGTTGCTTTGTTTGTTTACAGCGCAGTATATAGAAGTCACCTGTTGGAGAGTTGGCTTCCCACCTCCTGTCAGTCTCCCTGACGTTAGCAATCGAACGTGAAAGTGTCCAAGCTTGTTTCAGACAGAGGATGAAATGAGGGACTGAGTAAATGGACACTATAAAATAAATACGAAGTTTTTTTTGAACTGCAATTTATATAAAACTTCTCTAGAGGAGACCAAGACTGGAAAATGAGTATGATAGGTCTTCTTTAAGGAAATGTTCTTCTTTTCTGCCTCCTATATTAGACAAATGGCAAATAAAAGAAGCTCAAGGAAAGCAGGGTAACAAGGAACATGTGAAACCAATTGGGCTGGGGTAGGGTATAAAAAAAAAAAAACAACATCAACTAAGATGAGATGTAAAACAAAATGACCCACTTAAAATAATATAACAAAATAATATAGGAAATATAAACTACAAATGCAACATCATGCCATGCTGTGTTGTGTCTTGGCCAAGTCATGGTGAGAACTTTTGACTTTCAAACGGGCAAATCTTAGACAGTGGATCATTTTTTTAGACAAAAACATTATGCAGTCTTAACTTGGCATAATCTAACCTTATCTGTGATGACTTAACTGGTAAAGGCTTTACCTTAATATCAAACAACGTAATTATTGTTTTACAAAATAAACCTCTCTTTGGTCAAGTGCAGCCTTTGGTCTTTCGACGACTGGAAAATGACAACAGCATTGAATGGGAAGGAGTCAGAGGTCACTGGCCAATCAGCAGACGGCCAGAAAAGATCAAGGACAACAGTCACATCTGCCACTGAAAACCATCCTTATACAGCTAATGGTAAAAAGACAGAATGAACATTAATGCCAGTAAGTCTGATGTTTGTCATCATCTTTCAACAGCCTCCAACACTTTGATTATTTAAGTGACGCAGCAAAGTGTACAAACTGTGCTCTGCAGTACGGCTCTTATTGCTGAAGAAATGCGATGCTGAGATAATTGAATGGAGCCTGTAGCTGCTACTCTACAAACACAAACCCAAAGGATCCAAACACACACACACATAGTCACACCGAACCTTTCTGATACTATCTGCTTCCTCTGAGACTTTCTCACCGTGCTGTTTTCCCCTCCGGCTATGTAATTGATAATTGAAGAGGCCTCGACGGAGACGACAGAAGGAGGCTGCTGAAGATTCTTATTGCATTTTATTTAAGATAAGTGTGATTCATACAGTGGGAAATGACTACGAGACCCAGCACTCAATACTAATACACAATGAAAAGGAATCCACCCTGACTGCCTGCCAGGCTGGTGACAGACATAAATGTGAATGTGGAGATTTAACTCCAGTTTCTTATCAAGAGGAGTGGCTGCTAACAGAAATAGCCAGCAGATGAGCACATGCAATTATAGGACTGATTGTAGGGTACTGACTCCAGACTTTGTTTAAATCCATTCACAGGTGTTTTTCATACACTCTGCATCTGGCACTGCAGCATAAATACTTACATGCAATATCATACCTGCTTCTTAAGCCATATAAATCTATGCCTCACCCTCGTTATAAAAGGAAAAAGATATGTCCACCCTGAGAGGCTTCAACACCGGCTAAGCATGGATGACATGTTACCTTCAGGCAGCAGCTAATGGAGTTTGACAAAAAACAAATGTCAGGTGTCGGTCAAGGTCTATTGATGTAGTCAAGCTGAATGCAAAGTGGATTTTAGAGTGGGAAGACACAAGTAGACAAGAACTGATGCAGAATTGTCTTGGAGATATTCAGTGCAGACATCACTGAGAGGTGAAGAAAGAGACTGTGGCTGTACTTTGTGAGGAGCTGTGTTACTGACAAAGCACAGTTTAAACCAAACAACAGAGACAAGCCAACCCTATCCCCTACATTTACTACCATTAAAAATTAAGATGTTAAAGATATGACGGACTCAAAGCCTCAAAGAGGAGAAAACAGCTGTAACACACAGTCTGTGATATGACTTTGGTAAGTGGACTTTGGAACGTATTGTGAAATATACAATGTGACAAAGATGTGTGATCCACTAGAATCTTCACATTTGTATGGATGAGTGCTGTGGTCCCATGAAGAATGTCCATATTTGGAAATGAACAGACCTCAATGATTTTTTGAGAGAGATAGATTATTATACAAGTAAGCACTAACATGATGTCAGCCATTGTTTAGTGGATGTATTTGAATGTTGTATTGTTGGAGCCAGAAGTGACCATATTTAGATATGAAGGGAGGAATGAGGGGGCGGGTCTGACCCGTGAACCCGGGAACATTGTCCAATGTGTCACTGGTGAATGAGCCTCTAAACCACCTGTAAACCATTAGAGACCAGACCTGTTATTCAACCTAACCACACCCCTAAATCCTCCTCTTTCTGAAGCCTAATATCTCCTTGATGATGCAATGGTTTTCAGATGGAGACCAGATCACTAAGGGGAAGAAGAGCTGACCTAAACTAATGACATCAGAAACACTTATGGGGAAAATGTTTTGACTGAATATATCATGAAAACTATGATTTTTGAGCTGAAGTCAATTAGAGCCAGAGTTTTGTGGGGCCAGCATCTAGTGGCCATCAATGGTATTGCATTTTTTAACACTTCTCCATTGTCCGTAATTTTTAAAGTTGGTGCCTATGTCCATCTTTTATAGTGTATGTACACGAGGAACAAATGATTAACTTTTCATGACTTTGATATGTTTTCACAAGATAGTGTTTCTGTTTCACTACAAGAGGACGAAAGTGTTCAGTTGATAGCATCACCACAGCTGGATGATACCATGGTGGACATTTGCCCTCTCTTGTTATTTATTTATTTGCATTTTCTTTTTAACCTTTCATATTTCCAGCAGAGAGTCTGACTTTACACTTTACAATAAAACCAAAGAGCTGCTCAGTTCAAAGAAGACATACAGAATGTACTCACAGCTGTCAGCTCATCCAGAATATCAGAGGAAGACATTTAACATGTGAAAGTTAGGCTGTAAGCACACCTAACTACATTAATGACTGCCATTCATATTAGGTATTCAGTGTCTGTTCACATTCAAATCTCTGCCACTTATTTTCTTCAAGAGGCGTGTTCTGTTTGGGAAGCTCATGATGAATCAAAAATGTATTTCTCCTGGTTTGACTTCATTAAAACCTTTTTCTTCTATTTGTACAGCTCAGTTTTTAGTGACGTGATGTTCCTGAAAGCTGCTTTGAAAATGCCCCCGTGTGCTGCTCCTGTGTAGTACGTGGAGGAAATATTTTCTGTTTGCATCACCACCTGTACTGCATATGACTCAATCTGACCCTGATCCACACGCCATTAAACAGAATGAATAGTTCCAGCAACAACAAAGAGCAAAATGAATGCTGCTTAGGTTATATTAGATTTTTCAGGTAACATTGATTTAACATATCTTACTCAGATGTGATTAACTGTTGTTAACGTGTAATATCTACTGTGAATTTGAAAACAATAAGCCTCGCTGCATAAATTAACCTTTTTAACAGTATTGGTATGAAGACTCAGCGGGAGCTTCAGTCACAGTAAAATGCTGCTTCACTGGCTGATTTTTGTACTTATGTGTGAAGATTTAAAAAAAAAAAAAAAAACTTTCACAATAAAAGACCTCTGTCCTTGATTAACAAACATCAAAAGCAGGATCAACTAAGCGTTGGAAAAGGAGATGAAATTTGATTGCACAAGCTGTAGGTGTGTTTAATAAGGTTTGCGTAATATGCAAAGGTCAGTTTTGCATAAAAAAAATACTCTGCCTCTAAATAGCAGGAGCAGATTTGAAGGATTATGGTCAGTGTTGAGATAACATTATCAGCTTCAAAATAGTGAGCATGCCCTAAAATCTGACCTGCTTCAAACTGCTGTGATATTCAACCTTTGGTATTTATTTCTATGTCTATTCCCAACTTTAAAAAGTTTGTTATCTTATCAAAATGTTGGTAAATATTTTCCTTCACTTATGAATAAGTTTGTTGTCAGCATTACTCATGGATTTAGGATTTTTCTGATACCAGACTAATGGCATTACTGCTGCTTCAATACTGTCTTTCTGTTTCAGAGATAAAACCTCCAACACCGTTTGAATGAAAGTCTAAATACTTGCTGATATCCCGCTGTATCAACGGACTAAGCATTCAACTAGGCGTTCAGACTGAGGGTGATGCGGATTTTCGCCTCACGTGTACTAACAAAGAGTACTCGCAGACATGTACTGGTGATTTCGCCACTTCCAAATAACAGCCAACAGGGGCACTCCTCCCAGTAACCATGGTAACTGCCACTTCCGACGTCAACAATGAAAACTTTTTCAACTTGCACGACTCGACTGTTGTGAATTAGCCTCTACTCACGCCTTCCCATTCACTTGTTATGTAATCCTGTCACGTGACAAATTCAGGTCGCAGTCCGTGTGAATGCCTGAAGTCTCGTTCACACCAAGTGCGAACGATCGAGTTTACTTGCTTGATATTTTTTAATTTGCACGAATGACACACGCAAATAAACTTTTGCTCAAAGCTGCAAGGAGGGAGGGGCGACCTTACCTACTGATTGAGCCACTTCGTCCTTGGCCAGTTCTCCTTCAGAGAATTTGATGTGATGTCACCGGAGGATCTCCATGCTGATTGGCCATCACAAATTTGCCGGTATTCAGATTTGTACATCCTGAAGCGAACAGGCATCAACTCCTGTGTTTACATTGACTTTACATGTAATTCACACGCACAAATAAATTTACTTGCTCTTTGTGTGAACAAGACCTAAGACAAATCTTACAGCACTTTCATGCACGATAATCTGTGACATATGACTGACAGTCTAGTGTGCTTATGTAATTGTTAAAACTGATTCTGCAAATTTTGGTTGTTAGGATGTAGTTTTGGCCCCTTCACATGCCAGTATTTCTCATAATCTTTGACAAATTTAGGAAAGCACAGTTTTATATTCATGATAAGTCAGAATTATGAGCCTGTCTGTCTCTCTGTGTCGACCCAGTTCTGGCCCCGACCTCCTAAGAAACTGTAGGCCTGCACCGGAGACATGATGTATACAGATGCATTTGCAGAAAGATAATGTTGAATGTGTAGGTGTTGTACTTTCAAACTTTCCTTTTTGATTAGCTTAATGGAAATGTTTATGACTGATAACAGATTTTAGCATCTAGAATTCATTATCCATTGTAATCTATTGTTTCAAAAATGGTGAAAATAAGACTTGAATGGGAGAGCTCACCCACACATTAGATCAGCATAGATTAAATGTTTGATTGTCTATATAAATTGCTTGTGAACACCTCCTGGAAGACTATTAATTGCTTTTCTTCTTGGATGTCTTATGAAACAGTATGATCAATACATACAGAGCATGATTTATTATCTCTGTTTATGTCTAATTTGTGCAAAATTAACATTGACAATTGCTTTTCACTTTTTATGAGGCTAGATTAATTTAATTAATGCTAATGCTTTCATTAATCCACCTCAATTCCTTCACTTGAGTCCGGTCCCTGGGGTTTAGCCTTATTCAGCTCAGCAATGGTACAAAACTCATTTTCTGATGGGATGATATGTGTGAGCTGAAGCGAAAAGGCCCTTGATGCGCCGTTGATAGAATGGCAACAATAGGCAAAGAGACAAAAGGCATTTCAGTGACTCTGCATGTAATACCTCTTATTTGATTTGGCAGGTTGAAGAGCAGAATCTCAGAGAAGGTCAGCTGAAAGCAGCAGGAGGTTTTGGCTGAATCTGTAAATCCTCACAAATCATGACACTCAGACCCCTTTTCCACTGAGCTGGTTCCAGTGCTAGTTTGAAGCCAGTTCCTGACTTAGCACCAGTTTGTTGTGTTTCCACGGCTGTGAGCACCAGCCCCAGCTGCTAAAACTGGTGCTAAGTCAGGCACCACCTCCTTGCTGGGTCAGAGTTCAGCGCTGACTAAGCAGCGACTACGCCAGGTGTGGAGGAGTGATGGTGGCAACACAGCTAGCGATAGTAGAAGAGTGGAGTAATGAAAATAGGTTGGATGTTTTCACTCTGGATCTTAAAGTAGTCTTGCAAAATGAGTAACAGCACTTTCATGCACACGATGAGCTCCTCCATTTAAGCATTATTACATGCGAGGGTGCACTTCGCTGTCATATGCGAGCAGGAAGGACATCATGATTCCCCAAAACTGAATAAATACCACACATAGCAATGCTAAACTGCTTTGTTAACTCAATCATGTTGTAACTAGAATATCCGCTGAAAAAATAATTTTTTCATGGACCGATAGTAACAGTAGTTTGTGAACAGCAGCTAGCTTGCTAGCGGCTGGTTGCTGGGGAATCGGCTATATGCAGTGACGTACTGACCTTTCACAGGGTTTCCAGGAGCTGACCCCTGAGGGCCCTAGCCGTTTGCCTTTGTGGCTGATGAAGCCTTTCCTCTCTGGGGGAATCTCCTGAGGACATTCCCTGGGCGTCCTCCTCCACAGGAGAAGAGGATATTTAACTACCAGCTGTCCTGAGCTCGCCTGGTCGTGGAGAATGCCTTTGGGATCCTCTGCTCCCAGTGCAGGATGTACAGGCATGGAGGTGGTGAGGTGGAGCCGCTGCCAGGTCTGGGAAGGGTTGGAGACAAGGTTTCTGCCAGAGACCCCATCCGGGTGAGGGAGACCTTCACGGCAGTACTTCTCTGCAGAGGCAGCAGTCCCATTGCAGCCCACCACTTAGTGCACAAAGCAACACACCACACCAGCTCTTTTAAGAGCTGCCCACAGCACCAAAAGAGCAAACTTCCTACATTGTTAATTTTCATATCAGCGCCAAAATAAATTGAGTGGTTTGAGTGTTTTTCCTCTTTGAGTTTGAATGCTAATACCAAAACGTAACTGAGAACTTTTACATTCTGTGTCATGTTTATAAAATATATTTCTCCCAGCGCCACAGAAAAGAGATCATATTTGATATCCTGTTTCTTTTCTTTAGTGAGAGAAGTAGCTATAAATGTTTAAATACAAACAGACCATGACACAAATAACACTGTTAATATATTGTGAAAAAATATGTAAAGATCACAGGCTTCGGAATGGGCAATTATTACCTCAAGGACAGGTAACTCGATGATTGTTTCTAATATAAAACTGATAGTGTCTCAGATTGTTAATGACATTGAGAAGCACTTGAATTCGTTACCTTAATAAGAAGGTAAAGCTTTGTTCACTATGAAAAGAATTTAATAAAAACATTATCTGAAAATATATATACAGACTGGCATGCAGGGACACAATTAAAAAAACCCAAAACAAAATAAAACAAAACAAAACAGGAGAAAGGAGAATAAAGTCTGGTTCATTCCCTGCAGAGATTGTTGCCTCAGTTTCTGTACTATCCCAAAATGAAATAAACTTAAATAAAAAAATCTCTGTGGGCTCCAATTGTTCAAATTAAGCAGAGCTGTGTTAGCTTCATAAATTAATTTCTGTTTATGCAGAAATGGGAGGTGGAGCTGGGGCTGCTGGTGGACAGCTCCTCACGGCCTCAAACAGAAGCTTCTCCACCTCGGCTGCTGTCTGGAGGGGCTCGGGGGTCTCCTCCTTTGTAATAGAAAGAACCTGTTACGTGTTACTATTACCTGTCAGTGGTTTTAAAGCTGTAGCTGAATGGGGAAATGGATATAAATGCAGGGTATTTACAGCCAGTGCTGTGCTAGCAGCCCATCTCAGCCACTCTCATGAAGTGACAACATGTCACAAATGTGGGATCTACTGAGAAAAGCCACAAAAGTCCACATGGACCATCTGATTAGGACAGGTTTGGTAAGTAGACTCTACAAAATCAGTTACTATCACAACACTGGATTTAAATACTTGGATTTGGAAACACACTAACAATACAGCCAAAGCATTAGCACTGAATGTAAACTTAGCTTTTATTTGTTTACATGCAAAAACACAAATCTCAATCAAGTGCATTCTCCACAAACCTCCACACAATATTTACTAGAAAAAAGAAAAAATGAGTTAAAACTCCTGTGTGGACTGAACATAGGGCCCTTTAGACATTTTTTTGTAATTGTACATTCACACTGGTGATTGAATTCATGATTTACAGGCATTGTATAAGGTGTCTACAGGAAAATGACCCAAAGCAGAACTGTAATGAGTCTGCAGGGTGTCCAGAAAAAAGCCAGAGGGTGCTGAGTTTAAAGCCAGCTCCCAGTGTGCACTGTGTCGTGATCAAATGGGATGGAAAACAACAATCATCTCCCTGCAAATAGTTCTGTATTTACATGATCTGCCTTGTTTGTGTGATATGGAAATTGCTGTGGTGAATGGCCGTTTCACAAAGTGCCATGGACAACAGGGATGTTCAGACGTCACTGAACCGAACGTGTTGGACGGTACAGCGATTAGTCACATGTGCTTCTGTTATCATTCAAAAAAAGGCTGTGATGCTCTCGTGTGACAGAACAACATGAATAATCAATGTGTGAATGATAGCAGAAATATAAAGACATGCAACTTTAAATACAGACGTGTTGTATGCGTGTTGTATACATGACACAGGCTTAGTTTAGCTTTAAAAACTCAGAATCAAAGGACCAGTTGTGTATCTTCCTTTGCGCTTTTTCTCCAGTTGTCTCTGTAATGAATGCGCTCAATCTCTCACTACTTCTTTGTACAAGATGTTGACAGTCGGAGTCGACTTGTTCATCTGAATAAATCAGAGGAAACTGGAACAAAAGAAAATTACTATGACAAGAAACAATAAAAAGCTTGTGTTTTGGCTTTGACTTTCTCTGCAGCAAAGAGACCCGAGTTTTCAACAGATGCTCTTTGAATTCTTAAAGGATGGAGACGTGCACAAACACAGAATACTAGAGCAGCCACTTTTGACAACAGGCTGAAGAAGAAAGACAGAAGGAAAAAAGTAATTGCATCTGTCACGTTGGGCATGCATCTGCGAGCAGGCAAAGCCCATCGCAGGGGGAGGAGGATGGAGGGAAAAACAAGGAGATGACAAGAACATGTATGCTGGGTATTAGTTGGCAGCCATGTGGCTTCACTCTCCCCATCTCTCCCTCTGTCAGTCTGGTTTTTAAAAGTTGGCTGCTTGGCTTTGTGAGTGCAACCAGCTACTCTCCTCCCAGGAGAGCACAGACACCAAACCAACTCTGTCACATCTTTAAACAGACTGGCTGCCAAAGCTTGGCCACATGAATACGTCTTTAATCCTTTCAGTTTAAAAGATTATAACAGGGGTTTCTAGGAGAAGCCACTGGGTTTTACCAGCATCCAGCAAGTTTACTGAGGATAAGAAGAATTTATTTCACAATTGTTCATAAACTTGGATTGATTCACAGCAGACAGTGGCTTAGTGGTGCTACCCTAGCTCCTGTCAATTTCTGCCAAGCTTTCAACAGCTAAGTAACAATCCTCAGTTTATTCAGCTTCACTGACAACTTCTTTTTCTTTCATCTTTTTCCCTTCAGGGGTCACCACAGCAAATCATCTGCCTCCATCCAACTCTATCATCTGCATCCTCTTCTCTCACACCAACTACCTTCAGGCTTCCTCCAGGCCTCCTGCCTGGCAGTTCAAAACTCAGCATCCTTCTACCGATATATTCACCTTCCCTCCTCTGTACACGTCCAAACCATCTCTGGCCTTATCTCCAAAACATATAACATGTGCTGCCGTCCCTCTGATGTATTCATTCCTGATCCTATCTATCCTGGTCACTCCCAAAGAGAACCTCAACATCTTCATCTCTGCTACCTGTAGCTCTGCCTCCTGTCTTTTCCTCAGTGGTACTGTCTCTAAACTGTACAACACTGCTGCTCTCGCCACCGTTTTGTACACCTTTCCTTTCAATGTGTGTTAAAAGTAGTAAACAAGCTTTTCATTTCTTGGATTTTGTTGGCTGAAATGATGACTGTCACTACAATGTTTACCCTTTTTAGGAAAATGTGTTGCTCCAAGGCCGAACTAAAAACATTTATATCAGGGGATTAGTGGTATTCTGTTTGTTTGACATTATAGGCTGCCTGACAAATTGTCTGCTCCGGCAGTATAATTCACAAACAATGAGGGAAATGTTTTTATGACTGACACACTGTGAAATAATTGATGAAGCCTTGGCAATGCTCCACCTCTTTCCCTCAACCAACGATTAGCTTCTTCTTCTTGATTTCTACACAATGGAGTTGAGATTTGTAGGTAGGAGGTGCAGGGGGTGGACATCTTACATGATTACCAGACTGAATTGAATCTCCTGTTACCATCGCACATAGGCAGCGGAGAGAAAAGAGTTGAGTCACTCGTCCCTGCTCTCAGTTGATCAGACAGACAAACCCGTCTGCTATTGGTTGCAGCAAAAGGAAATTGTTTTGCAGCATTTTCCTAAGAGCCACAGAGTTAAGCAACTTTTGTGTAACAGTGTATTGACTGATATTCTATTCAGCCCCTGAGGATGTTTATGTCATTTTGTGCTGAGATAGAAAAAACAAAACAGCTGCTTTTGTTCACTTGTTCACTGCTTGCTGTGCAATGGAGGCATTCACTTTATCCAACAGTAAAACTGAGTTTGTGTGTGTGATGTAGGAGCCAAATTCATCTTTTTGTTTCATGAAAATTGTATCTTTTTGCCGCAGTAAAGGTTTATTCCTTGTGTTAATTACTATTAACAAAACAAAATTAAATTGAATTGTGCATGTGTACAGCACTTTGGCCAACCATGCTGTCTCTTAAAGAGCTCTATAAATGAAGTTGAGTTGAGTTGAGAGTTAATTATTATTAATATCAGAATAATTGGTTATGGTGACCTGCCTGACTTTGCACCATCATTTCCCATGTTCCTCTGGTTTCCTGTCCACACCTTTATCTTATCAGGTAATTCAGGACTCAGGCTGGCTCAGGCAGAGATTTGATTCGTCCCTAAAAAGATTGTCCTGGAGGCTTGAAGCTGCTCTTTCGTTTATTTTTTATATAGTCAGTCGAGGCTGTTGTATAAGAATATTTTAATTTTTCTTGTAGAATAAATAATCTAATTTTATACAATTCATGTGGGATCCGTCGCTTTTTCTTCCTCTTTTGTGGTCAAGTAAAGTCTATCTCACTGCAAGCAGTATACCTGAAGCCAGAAGGCAAGATTAGTTCATATAACTACCTTTACGTATGATTTTACCTCGAGTAAAATGAAGCAGTATGGCCCATGCTACAGTGAATAATTACAGTTGGTATAAACCCAGGTAGAGATTCAGTTGAATGGAAGTAGAAATATGCTAACAGTGTGACTGTCTGCTTTATAACATGTAAAACCCAGAACTCCATTTCAGTATAAATCTCCATTCAGCGTTATGTATTCATTTACACCTCTACAAACAACTGCTTTAGCCCAACTTTTATTTTGGTAACTATTTTGCTGACTAAGCTTCCAGGAGCAGGGCAGTGATTTCACTGTAGCGCTCACACTATGATGCTGTGTTGATTCTTTTTAAGTCATTTAATCAAAATAATATTTGGAAGATCAGAAAGAGCTGTGTGATTATTTTATTTTAGCCAATTCATGTGGGTGGTGAGCTAACAGGAAGTCAGAAAACTGAGGCTTTGATGAGCTTAGTCTCGGCAAACTCGATCCGATGAGGATACACTTGCATTCTGGACATTTTCTGTAGTGAATTGCCGTCTCTGAATGTTTTATCCAGTTATACTCAATACATCCAAGATGCTGACATGAGAAGGATCAGGAACACGTCCCACTGAAAGCACCCAGTGTTAGGATGCAGCGCTAAATGTGGGATGTTGTGTCATCCTGTGGCATACAACTCATCTGGCAGTGGGTGACAGGAGCTTATACACCGCAGCAGGTAGGTGGCTGTGGATTGCAGACAGGTGCAGCAGCCTCCCAGGCTTCAGTGGAAACCAGGCCTCTTGATCCACATTCCCACGTTTGAGATTAAACTCACACACAATCACTCATATACACACACAGATACACACAGAGAGATAGATCGAGACACTGGAACAACACATGAAAAAAGGAAAATGCAGAAATCCAGAACATATTGAATGAGTGACACCCAGCAGACTCAGGTCATGCAATTTATTACCAAGAAATTTAAACTATACTCGTAATTTGTATCAAAATCCAACATGTGTGTTCACAAAGACACTGGCCATGTAACTATGGCTATTATTTATTTATGTTCATCATATTCTTTTGGATTTTGGTTGAGAAAATAATGTTCTTCAGGATGTTTTGTACAGTTTTGCTGAAAAATAGTAAGTTACATTTTTACAGCTTTGAGGTTCAGTCATCCTGGAAGATAGGAGAATAAAACAGGGAGAATCTCCCACAAATAGCCTATATTTGTGAAGTTTGAATAACACGTAATTAACTTTTTTTTTCCACTTTCATAAAACTGGACAAAACATTAAAGACAGTTGCATACATTTGCAGCAATATTAAACTGACTTCCCATCAATGTATCCTAAGTGTAAATTGGAAAATAAAGATGCATAAAAAATGTTTTAGTTAAACCCAGATACATTATAAAAAAAATAACAACTGATTAAATTGTCCAAATATTTCCATATGCTTGTTCATTTAAGGGTTAAAAAGAAGATGTGGCATCAACATTAAGCAGTCAGATCACGATGTATCTGAAGATTTGCTGATGGTGTTAAGAAGTGCTGAATAACAGATAATCCTGCCTGTCTGAAGGATCTCAGGTGCTCTGCTCTGTAATCAAGAACAGGGTCTTCACCTCCATCTGCACTCCAACAAGCTGCTCACTTGACACCCATTGTCAGCGTTATCGCCTCCTTGATCTTGCCCTCACTTTGTACCCCTTTGTGCTGCTCGGCCGTCTCTCCGTGTTGACCTGCAGTGAAAAATAACTTGCTGCAGGAATGTGATAGCAGATGAAAGGACACTTTAGGTAATTTTCGCAGACAGCTAAATTATTCATCCAGCCGTTGGGTGCAGTCTGGTCTCCCACATAATCCACAGGCTGCATGCAGATCAGTTGATATGGGACCTTGAATGGCTTCAACATGCACTGGATCCCCTGAAGTTTCTTCTCAGTTCTTCTCAGTGTGGGTCAGTGATCATCATCTACTGGCTGCTACTTGTTAGATTTTTGAAGGCCATATTGACTCAGTCACTCTGTCTCACTCTTCTTCTCTTTTAAGAAGTGACACACTTCAGTCAGAGAGACCAGACTGTCTTGGGGTGGAGATTGAAAGACAGAAACTGATTAACCAAAATGCTGCCCTGAGATTGTGCCTGCTACACATCTTGTTCACAGTCCTAATGTCAAGCATGGGAGACAAAAAGTTTGGGGATCTTCACTGTTGAGTCTCTACTAGGGACAGTAAAGTAAGTACAAAGTACAGTATGTGAATTATGTTTCAAGACTACACATGTCAATCATACACATATGCTGATGAATGCAATGCAATGACTAAAGCTAAAAATAGAATAATGTGAGTTGTCTTTGACATGTTAAAACTTTATTTTTAATTTATTTAATACATAGAAAATTACACATCAGGTTAAATACTTTAAAACAACTGTTCAATGAATACTATGGTATTAAGTAGTAAACATAAATAGTCTGCACAGTAATTTGTAGTTTTCTATTTAAAAAGGTGAGTTTTAAAGATGCTCATGATTTTTCTCTAAATATCTGAATTTGAAAATATTTCTATTCTACAGTTTAACTTGATACAGGATCTCCACCATCACTGAAAGTCCCTTTTTAATGTATTAGGACACTAATAAAACCATTCAATTCAATTCAATTCAATTCTATGTGCAATGCGGAGTTCAATTCTGACCTCTACATCACACTTGTGAAAGTTTCCTGTTGGACAAGGATTTTCCTTCCATGGAAAACAGACACTAACATAGGTTAGTTGAAAGGTTGGCGCTTTGATAGGATTGATTTGAAAAAATAGAAAAATAAACTTCTTCTTACAAACGTTTTGATATGTTCATTTTTTGCGGTTGCTAGTCCTGATGGTAAGGCCTCAGCATGACTCAAAAGAACATATGAAGTAAAATTTGACGTGTTTAGATAAGTTAAGATATTACTTTATTCCCCCTACAATGGGGAAATTCCTTTTGTCACAACAGAAAAAAAACACACAAAACAAAAAAAACAGGAAAAACTACAGAGTGGAAAAATGAAAACAATTTAAAAATAAGAGGATAAAAATACAGAAATATAGAATAAGAATTTAAAAATCTACACTAATTACTCAGATATAGAATAAAATATAGTAAGAGATAAAAATAGAACCAAGTATTTTAACAGCGTTGAGAAGAGCCAGATGAGATGGGCATCTAATTAGGATGCCTCCTGGACGCCTCCCGGGTGAGGTGTTCAGGGCATGTCCCACCGGTAGGAGACCCCGGGGAAGACCCAGGACACGCTGGAGGGACTATGTCTCTCGGCTGGCCTGGGAACGCCTCGGGATCCCCTGGGAGGAGCTGGATGAAGTGACCGGGGAGAGGGAAGTCTGGGCTTCCCTGCTTAGGCTGCTGCCCCCGCGACCCGACTTCGGATGAGTGGGAGAAGATGGATGGATGGATGACTGCTACCAAAACTCAGATTTAGGTTGTAAAAACCCACACGTTTCATTACACAGGCTGCCAGCCTCACAGCTCATCTCATTTTCAATTTCTTACGTAGCGCTGGTTTCATGGTTACAGCGATGGCGTCATTACGTCAGTGCAGAGCAAGGGGAGCGCCTTAAACATACAGGCACTGAAAATCAGCGTGTTCTCAGCAAAGGTGATACAGAGTGTTTCTGAGGGAGACTGAAATACAGGATCAAAGTGGAGTCTCACCAAGAAACTTCACAGACATGTTGTAGAGCGAGACTTATTTAAACTGCCCTGAAAACCAGTATAATATGTCCCCTTTAAGAACAGTGCTGCCTCATGAATGATACTTCTCTCTCACTGACCAATCAGAATGAAGAGAGAACCATGACTTAAACAGCAACACTGTCACAAAGAGAAAAAGAGAGGAAGTTAATTTGTGGAGAAATGGCGCCAATGCCAGGACTTAATTTCTTTCTCATTTTACTGAACCTATCTGAATTAAACTACAGAGACTTGATGTGTATAATCAAGCAACATGAAAGCCCTGCAAGTAACCTAGCAACAGTAAGTGCCGAGAAAAGAAAATGAAGCCATGAGTGCAACCACCACGCAGCACAGGCCTTAAAGTTACTTGCAGTTTTTACAAGTACATCTAAACAGACACTTCAATACAGCAGTACAGCCAACCTGGGCTGTATTTAAGATGCTCTGTGGCACAAAATGAACACCTGCAAGTTACACTGAAACAAGCATTTTATAATTAATAGTTATAATAATAATTTAGATAATTTTAATTGGACTTGATGAATACAAATT
>OOFC01023202.1:0-13447 GCA_900323345.1 Pseudochromis fuscus
CACAGCCTGATATTAGAGGTTTTTTCAATAATATCCTATTTCTAGAAAACTGAGCAGCACATATCTGCAGTGCAACATTGACAGAGTGAAAATCAGCTGGAACTGCAACAAGAAGTCTCTTGGGTGGTTGTAGTGGAGGAGTTATGACCTTTAATGTAGGGTAAACTCTTTGTGAACGCACCAGTGTCCGGCTTGTGAAAACTTCTTTCTGGAAGCTTCTTTGTTTCAGTGGCTCTTGGACATCAAGTAGTTTACAGTCACAGTGGAAGATGAGCCATGCACTGACATGGCTGAGCACAATGGTTTGCCAGAACAGGTAGAGGTACCACCTCCATGACCTCCATACTTTGCAAGGTACTTGTACCTTGCAATGCATTCATCATGGAGGTCTACCCCGACCCACCACCACCATTTACTCATCAAAGGAGTTGTAATCCTCTGGTGTGAATTCCAGGCATTTTTTGCATCCTGTTTGTGTGTTTGTTTGTCTTTTTATTTACCAAGGAAAGTGTTTCAGCTAAAGAGAAGGTGCAGTTTTAGGACAAATAGGCAAAACATGTGTCGTAATACATTTTATTATTTATTTATTGAACTCCACAGAATTTTTTTGCTTTCAAATGATCCACAGAAAAATAAATTAATAAAAATTAACTTATTCAACTAAATTATTTGAGCAACTCATTGGCATTTTCCTTATAGTGACAAATACGTCACCTGGTATTTTCTGCAGCATTTTTTAGGTTGAAGGCCTGATGTGACACATATGTCACAGCGAAGTTTTTTATATATCAATTAGTGTAAGGAATGTACTCAGAACAGCTTTAAAGTGATCTTGGACATGTTATTAAAGGATTACAGTTGTTACATGGGTTGAAAATCACCTTTACTGTCAAAAAAAGAGCTTTTTAAAATTAGCTACTTTCACCCCATGTGCTGCCCTGACCTGGCCATTTTGGAAGTGATGTCATTGGGACAACAATTCACATAGTGTCACATGACTTTGTCAGTATGTTCAGTGGATGTCACTTTGGGACCTCATCAGTTAAATTCAAGATTAAAGCTCCATCAGGAACTTTCCAGAGTCTTTAAAGGGTGTGTGACACCAGTGTCACCGTGGGTCCTTTCGGGTTAATTTTTTTGTAATTAATTAATCATAATTAATGCGATAGTTCACTCCTACATTTTATATTTTCAACATAAAGTTCACAGTGAGGCAATTTATGAACAAAAAAGACAATCTTATAAATTGATTTCAGTGCATTCTGCAGAACAGATCATGAGTTCAAGTGTTATTAAAAAATAAATCTATACGTATATATGTGTGTGTATATATTTGTGCTGTGCTTTGTCCTGAAAAGCTGGGAAAATACTGAAAATTGAAAACATCCAAATAGAAAAACCTCACTGCTCTCTGCTGATTGAAACTGCTCTAATGTGATGATGTGATGCTTTCTGTGTCAGAAATTGATTGTAAACAGAACTCTAGGATTTGCTTGTTAAGTAAAATGAGAAATGTGAATAGTTTTTTTTTTTTAGCTTCTTGTAAATTATAGCATTTAATTTAAAAGCTGAAGTCCACATATGAATGAAACAATTCTCAGTTTCTGATTTTTTTTGCTCCAAAGGATTTTATCTATTACATAACAGTTAAACATAATGGGAGGGGGATATAGAAGTACATGTGGCCTTAACAAAACTTCTCAGAATGAAAGTGTTCAGACAGACATTAAAACATTTCTTGAACTCCTGCAAAAAACAGAAGAACATAAAGCAATTCTCATGATTGTAAAACATTTCAATACATTTTGCCATGTTTAGGGTTTAATATCTGGATGTTGAACTGAGTGTACATGAGGCTGCATGTGTGTTTGGACGTTGCTGGTTGTACATTGAGATTGATGCATGCATCAGGGGCAGACTGAGGGGTAGCAATGAGGTTTCACTCCTTTCATATTTACCTGAAAGTGTGGGTGCCTACAATGCAGTTTGGTTACATCAAAAACTGAATTTATTGCAGGCATAAGAGCTCCCAGGTCCCACTGACTGTTTTTCAGCTGGCACTAAAACCCATACCAGGACTGAAGCATCTAACTGATTGACCTCCTGACCTCAGAGCAAAGCAGATGGCATCATGAGGCCCAGAGTAAGGTAGACTGATTTTTTTTAAGGCCTCCAGGACTGTTCGATGGGCCTGTGGCTGCTGAGGGTGTTGGTGGTAGAAGAAGCTCTGCTGGTGTTTAAGTGAGAATTAAACCGACTGAGAGGATTCTTTGTAAGGAAGAAAACCACTGAGCTCTTCTCAGACTCATCTGACATTCCTGAAGCTTCACTGTGAGCCTCAACGCCAACCGAGGAACAACTTACACATTTAACCAGACAAGCTGACTTTGAGGTTAATAAACTGCAGGATGAAAGGGATAAAACATAACCACAATTTCCTTATCAGATTCATGAAATCTTAGATCAGGAGAGACTGGGTTTTTTTTAAATTCATGTAAGAAGATTTTGAAAGAATATTTTAATGGACAAAGTTGAAATAAACTTTCTAAATTAAACCCTACGGACTACTGAATTTTTTTCTTTATTTATATATGAAATTACACTGGGACATCTAACTTTAAAGGTGTGCAGCTAAGTATAGAGACATTATAAATGGATTTTGCCACATTTCAGTTGGACGTCTCATGCCATGCAATTAAACATCCTACAGGTTTAGTTTGATCATTAATCCAAAAGATCTGGAGTAGCAGTTTTCATAGGCTGGATAATGCAGGTCGAGAACGAACAACAAAATCCCGACCTGCAGGATCTCCGGGGCAGTGAGGTGAGAAACTTCCCTTGTTTGCTTGGCTCCATTTCATATTTTACAGGTTTCCATTGATTTTTGTGGTTGGCTATAAAAAACACAAGGCTTCAGCAGTAGTCTTAAAATCAAGCAATGAAAATGCAATTTATTTTTGTTACTTAATGATAATAAATAGATGATAAATGTAATAGATACACAGCTTTATTACCATCAGGTTTTGTAATGGAGAACATTGATAAAATGCAAATCACTCATGAACAACTCCCTAAAAGAAAATGAAATCTCTTTCAAGTCTTCAGATGTACTGGAGAAATGGTTAACCCTCTAGGATGAGCAAAAAATATCTTTAAGACTTTGTAAAATCATTTTAAGGTAATATATATACATATATAAAAGGACATACATTCTCTCTGCAGGTCTGTGGCATATGACTATTTTTCTCCCTGCAGGTAGGAGCTGGTGGGAGGTATAGATACAGTTTATGAAGAGCAGAATTAATAGGTTTTACAAACTAGAACACCTCTGATCATACTGCTTAAGACAACAATTCAACAAAGAAAATAAATGTGCATTTTAATGAAGAAGTGAGGGGTGGAAACTTTTGACACTGACTTATTTGCTGGCTATTTTGACCCCTTAGGGCCTGACACCAGCCTGAGAGGCACTGCACACACTCACCAGTCGGCCTGACTATGAATCTAAATGTCCATCGTAGACTCCTGATCAGCTACTGTGATCTACGTGGCATCACAGTGATATCAGCTGTAAAGAACTCATGTTACTACCTCTCCATTCAGTCCATTTTTCTCTACATTGCCCACAAAACAAAGAACTCGATTTCAGTCGATCCTTCCCTCAGGAAGATAAAACAGACCCTGTCCAAACCCAGACCATCAGCTCTTACCTTGTCACTGGAGGCTCCCATGGTGCTGCAGAATAACTCCCCTTAGACCAGACCCAGCACAGGATGCTTTCAGGATACAGATGAGACAAAAACAACCTGATTTAACTGTCCCTGAGCAGTTCACCTCACAGCATTATCACTCCGATGGTTCCCCCTGTCCTCTGTGTCTCCTCTCTGTCTCCTCAGGATCCCTCAGGTTCCCAGGCACTGACGGGATCCTCTCATCTTTTTTTTTTTTTGGTTCTTCTCGTCCTCTATCTCTGCTTCTCAACAGGGTGAGAAATATCTGAGTCAGAAGCCAGTATCAGCAGAGAAAGACCAAGACAGACAGAGAGAGGCATGGATTTGTGCAGATGTTTTACAGAGCTGCAAAAGTAACTAGACAGCACTCAGAAAGTTAAAACCGCTGCCAAGGCTGCACTCTATACATCGGTTTAAAGTCTGAAATGTCTGAGCCAAAATACTTACTCTCTTTACCAGGCTTCCTTGAAAATTGGTTTCTGTGGCTCTGGATGATTTCTTCATGTTTCACCTTCAAAATAAACTCCTTTATACAAAAATTACCGTAAGAATCTGTAGCAACATCATGTTACAATTTTTCTTGTTCCATAAAACAAAACATTTCACAATGTGACATCATACGTAACATCTCTAATTGTTTGCATATGAAGTGAAAAGCACTAAAATGTATCAGCTACTGAAATTCAAATTTGAATAAATTGTTTTGAACTGTACACTGATTTGAACAAAGTTTAAGTTTATTGTGAAGCAGTTGTGACTAAACTGAGACTAAACTGCCACATAAAGAATGTTTCATGTCTAAAAATCTGGAATCTTTGAAACACTTTGATCTCTGAGAGTTCAGTCAATACGTTTGGATTTCTGTAGTTTTTAAGCAGTCTGTTTTTAAGTGACAGGGTTTTTTTTTTACTTAAACTGTTCAAAGGACTCTTACCCTGTGTAATTTAAAAAGAATGACCCGCACTGTTTCTTTTCTGAAACTTATTCTGTGATTTTTTTTTTTCTGAAAACAATTTCCAACAATAGAAACAAACTTTCCATAATTTTGTCAATGTAGCAGAAATGTTGTGTAAACACTCAGACACAGCAAAATTCAGCCTAAAAAGTGACCTTTGACCCCATGGAGAAAGTGTGCCAGTTATGACACTACTGTCCAACATTCCAAGTCGTCTCTAGAATAAAAAAATATCCCTCCAAGCATAACAGATATGCACCTACACTATAAAATCATTTAAAAAAGGTGTTTCAGTGTGATTCAGAAAGGGGCCAAAATGCTTATGTTGTTGGTTCCCAAAACTTTATTACCATTTATTATCTTTCCAAATATCTCCCAGTTTCTAAAGTGTAAATGTTTGACACTTGTCATCTTTAGATGTGTTCAGGTCAGGATGAACAATGACCTCCTCTGATCTGACTTCTGTTGTTGCTGATCCAGCACTCTCACTTCTCCTTCTCGTCCTTCTTCTTCTTCCTCTTTTTCTTTCGGTCGTGGTGGTGGTGCTCATCCGGGGAATGGGAATCCCTGCGAAAATCCCAAATGTACATGTAAAATACATTTTAGACTGAAACTTTCAATATAAACTTGTCACAGCAAAGAGGTACAACGTTAACGTCACTTTGGTCTTTTCTCACCTCTCTTTCCTTTTCTTCTTCTTCTTGGCCTCTCTGTCGTGACTTCTTTCCCGGCTGTGATGTCGTTTGCTGTGGGAGTGGTGAGACTCTGAAGATGCTGATCGTCTTTCATCCAACCGATGCCTAACAGACGAATCACAACAGTTTTTTTTTTTAACAATTTAACTCCTCTAATTCATTGTTCACCAACAAAAATACTTAAAACTCATGAGGAACATTTGATGTACCTGTGGGAGGGATGTTCAGATTTTGCTGACTCGTCCTCACCCTCTTCCTCTTTCCACTGTTTTGCAAGTTCTTCAGAATGGACGTTGATCACCTCTCTGATCACCTGCATAGTGATCACAGTGATAATCCCATTACTAATTATTCCCAATCCCAACCCAGAGGTGTTACTGAAATACAGGGAAAAATTAAAGTTGATGTAATATCAAATTTTTCACCTCAGTGTAGGATTTCTTGGTGATGTGAACATTCTTGGCTCGGTAGGACTGACGGCGCCTCTTGTAGTCCCTCATCTCTGCCATTAACTCGAGGTGAGTCTTGGGTTCATTCTGTTCTTCATCTGCACAAAATACACAAAATTATCAAGAGGATTAACTGAAGGATAAAACAGACTGCTGCATTTTTTTTTCAAGCTATTTATAAAATCAAAATACCGTAAAAGTAACAAGTAAGGTAGTCTTCTTTAGCAGAATAATGGTGCATTTACACTGGTACCTACTCGCTTCGCTTTGCCTCGGATCGCTCAGGATCGGCCTGATGACGCAAAGACGCAGTGACCATTCCGACCAATAAGATTTTAGTACCTGCTCCGACCTGACCAGGTACTTTTTTTGGAACCGCAGGAGAGGTGGTACGAAAAATTGTACCAGGTACCACGTACCACGTACTTTTTTGCCTGTGTAAATGCGCCAAAACTGAAGCAAAGCGATGCGAGTAGGTACCAGTGTAAATGCGCCATTATTCTCTGTGCTTCTTCCTAGAAGTTTGTAAAAAGTCTGTTCCACAAACAGGTGATCTTCTTATTCTGATGTTTGGGAGATGTTTAACACAACTCTTACCCTTCTGGAGTTTGGACACCAAATCTACGTAGAGATCCTCGTTGTTGGAGGAGGCTACATCTTTCTGTTGGTTGACAACGGTGACCACATGATCGTACAGCGCCAATCGATCTGCAACAGTGAGGTCGCACACAGCTCGCTTGTGGTTCTGGGGCACGTCAACAGGCTGGCCTGAGTACTGACCTGATGGAGGACCACACAAGTTTTAAACACTGAAAAATGACTGAGGATGAAAATACACAACCAATAACTAATTAAACATTACGGATCTTGATATGGTCAAAAAACGTGCTTTCATGATACAAGTCTACTTGGTAATGACTGTCTCCATAAGTTTCTCATCCATTACCAAGGGTGAAAATGCTTTTTTTTTTTTTTTTTAACTCCTTAGACTGCATGGTAAAGCAAATCTTTAATCTAGACTAAGATTCCAATATTGTATTCTACCAAAAAAAAAAAAGTTTGGTTTGTCATTTTTGTGAAGATAAATGTCTCTGAACTGAGTAACATTTTAATTTGGCACAACCTAAACTGGTACAGAGACATAAAAGACTCAACATACCAAGAAAAATATCACTAAACATGATAATAACAATAAGTGAAACAGAGATATTTAAATTTGACTGGCAGAATTGCTTCATATACTATATATGCTACAAATAATGATTAATGACCTGTTGTGTGCCAGGTTCAGGTGTTTTTGTATGTGTGTCTAAGCCAAGGTATTATTAGGCAGGTAACATGTAGTTGAACAGAACAAAGTGAGGGAACAGAGACATGAAAATTGATTTAAAATATATTAACTTATTTAAATTAGAATTTAACATGCTGAGTCTCTAAAATAAGTTTACAAGCTCCTTTTCTAACTCAAATGCTCCGTTGTATGTCTCCTCTGTTATGATCAGTATTAGTCTAATGAGGGAAAACAGGAAGTGCTCAGAAGTTTTAAACAGAATTACGTAAGAAAATAACGTATTACTTCATGATTATTAGTCTTAATGCACAGGATTGGACTTTCCCCAACACGTAAAGGGAAAAGTGTCTGTGTGTATGCATGAGTGTCCCGCAGCCCAGCCCTGTGGTTTGAAAGGATATGTTGTTAAAGGATACTGCACGTATACAGGCAAGCCTGAACCAGAGCAGCAGAACTCTCTAGAGCCCATCTCCTCTCTAATACTCACCCCTGTTGCTGCAAACAGAGCACACAACACACCAATTACACAAATGACAGCAAAAAATGACATCAAATGAAAGTAGCTATCCAAATTTCAGAAATGTCTTGTACTGGAATTAGTATTTGAGAAGGATGGTGGCAGACTCATGAATTTAATAAAATATTATCCTGTAGTGACACCCAGTGGTGGTAAAACTAAATTTCTGAGTTGTAAAAATGTGACTGTCCCTGTTGCCTTGTTCTGAATTGCCTCTTAGTTCAGGGTGGTACACAAAACCAGCTTTGTAGTAAATGTTACAAAAATTAGAGGCTACCTTGCCAGAAGACTCCTTCCATCCTCATCAACGGTGCAGCAGATCTCGCCTTTAGGATCACCTGGTGCTGGGTCGCTTTGTCTACATGAAAGAAATAACATGAGGGCACTAAAAAATTCTAATATTTGTTTTCCTGATAGAAACTTAACTTTAATCACTGCCCTTTCATCACAAATCTGCGAAGAGTGTTTTACGGTATTTCAAGATAACTGTAGCAAATAGTATGAGTAACGAACTGGTGATTACATTTAACAGTCTTGATGTTCTTGTTGTGAAATATTTAACAGCAAAGTGTGTAGCAAAGAAGATACTCTCTCAGAATACTTTAAAAATAATTAGCTGGACTAGAGGTGTAACATTTCTTGAAATTATCCCAAATGCCTCAACACTTCAAGTACATTTTATGGTATTTTCATTTAAATGGAAACATTTCAGTAATGACACACCCATCATCAAACAAAAGCCTTCTGTCATTAATATCAGTTACAAAAGGAAAAGCGTGTGCTTTAGAAAAGACCTGAACTTTGAATCTCATAAAAGACTGTGGTGAATAACAGTAGTTAGTAATGACTCACCCATCGTGAAGCTTTTCACACTGCGGTTTCCGTAACACACAGAAGGGTCATACATCTCCGCCTGAAATACAGTTGTAGCTTTGTTGATGAGGTACAGCAGCACCAGCAGCATTTTTAGTGTTGCTATGTCTGTTGTGCTTGCTTTAATTATGTTGTAGTGTGTTCCTTAACTCAACTTTATTTATAGAGCACTTTCAGAGACAGCATGGTTGGCCAAAGTACACACACACAAAATTCAATTCAATTTTGTTTCACCCAATTATGTTTCTATAATGCCACATCAATCAATCAATCAATCAATCAATCAATCAATCAAAACACTCTAACATTGCAAGGTCAAGGCCTTGCAACGCCATCAAAGTCAGACTGGGAGCAGGAACCCCGGGCCAATCCCCCCCGAGAGCATGCACTTTGGCAATGGGCACTTAGCGAATGTTGGAAGGAAAACCTCCCTAACAGGAGGAAGCCTCCAGCAGACAGGGCTCTGGGGGGGACAGGCAGAGACAAAAGGACAGGGAGAAAGAGAGGGACAGAAAGAGAGAGAGAAGAGACAACAGACGCCAGACCTCAAGTCAGGAGATGCTAGACATCAAGTCAGTGTTACCTGCTCCTCAGCTGAGTAGCCCATCTTTCTGAGTGCACAGGACGCTTTGTGTTTCTCCATGCTCCTGACAGGGACTCTGTGGTCAGGGTCAAAGGGGCACTGCTCCATTGGCTCCTGACAACACACAAAAATCAGTTTTCTTCTAGATGGCTCACACCTGTTCACTCTGTAAGTCTATGTGCTCAGTTTATAATGTACAGCTACTTAGAACTAATCCCAACAAAAACACAGCAGCCACAAATTAAATACCAAGCTTAAAAAATAAATCACAAGATTCAGTTTTTACTCCCACTGACCTGGGTGGGTGGGGGGAGGGGTTCCTTGAACGTTATAGTCATTTTGGAGGCTTTAATTTGGGCTACTGTAAACTTTTACTGTACGATACTGAAAAATGTTCGTGATTGACTTTATTCTCAATGATATAAATGGGTCCAAACAACTAAGACCCTGCCAATACTTAAATACTTAAAATAAACTAAGCTACTACAATAACATGTCAAATTAGCTGAACCAATCAGTACTATCTACATGTTTAGACTCAATAAAATACTGACGAATAGTAACGTTATTTTGCTTTAAAATTTGAATGCAAAATCTTGATAAGCTATAGTAAAAAACACGACTAAAGTTTTTTTTGTTTTTTTTTTTTAATGAAGAGTAAACGTCAATGCTAGCTACACAAACATTAGCTACCTGGTTGGGGTGCTTGTAGTCCTCTGACCATCCCAGCGTTTCAAATATGTCGTGTAGCTGTTTTTTGTAGTTTTCAGTAAATTCAGTCAGCTCCTGAAGACGGTCCAGGCGATCCTGGAGAGTCTGTGACTGCAACGAATCCGACATTTGGCGATTTTAGATTGAAATCGATTAAGATTTTGCGGTGAAATCATCAGCGTTTTCTTCTCACTGCATCGGGGGACGCCATATTCTGCGTGACGTCATGACGTAGGAAGTTGCGCTTTTTACGTTGGGCTGGTAGAGAGCGATGTATGCTGGTAGTTGAAGTCCACTCTTCATTGCTATATTGCGGGCAACCCTAACCCGAATCCAAATACATCATATCATATCATATCATATCATATCATATCATATCATATCATATCATATCATATCATATCAATGAAATAAAAAACAGTTAAAACAAGTCAACATTTTATTGATCACAGATGACAGTGGCTGTTTTGTTTCAAAGGAACACCTACACAACAACAAAATATAAAATAAAACTTTTTTAAATAAATGTTTGACGAGTAGCTTTTTTGTTGCAGTGCATACAGTGGAACCAGGACACACTGAATATCATTATGTGGGGTACAGTTGGTCGTCTTGCAGGCCATCAGGATCAAGCAGATCATCTGCATATATGTCCTCTGTTCTGAGAAGATAAAACAAAGAAACCACCTTTTTGCAACAAAGCATGCATGTATGGTTGTATTTGTATAAATTGTGTAATTCTGATAGATGAAAAGGTTTTAAGGTGTAGAATGAGTGGAGGTTAGTGATACAAACAAAACAATTGCAGAATTGGCATGGCTGCTATAAATGTCAGTACTTACATTACTTCGAGAGTGTCTTCAACAGCCACCTCCTCCACAACCTCCACTCCTACCACCATGTTGCTCCGTACTGCATAAAGCAAATACAAGAATATTGTGAAATAGACATTTGCTTTTTACATCCATGTTCTGTAGTTTGCAGTTATTTTTTCCAAGCCTTTATAAACCTTATCCTTTGTCATATTTTCTGGACACACAAAACCCGTTTTATTATTTGATTGGCAAGCAGGCAGTTGAGTGGAATAATAATGATAGTGTGGATTTTTTTTTTTTTCAATTTGCAATGAAAATTGCAGTGAAATGGCGTACAAAATCCATATACTGATAAATAATCCCAGAGCAACACATTTAACCACTTTTTATAGGTTGCTCTAGTGTTGAAATTGCAGGCATTTATTTTTCTGTAAACATGTTTCATGTTTTCAATTTCACTTTGGATCATTTGACTGTGTATTGCTTTTCTATTTTTGACATAAACTGAGAGATCTTCTGGTTCACCAATTTTCTTAACTGATAAAACCACGAAAGCATCTATTCAGTATAACTTCCTGAGCACTGCCCAAATTTAGTTTCAGTGTAGTCAGGGTCATGCTCAGTTAATGCACTAAATGTGGACCTGTATTTTGTTTGTCAAAATATCCACTTTGAGTGAAATGGATATCTATATACAAGTGGATGGCAGTAGCACAATCAGATTCGATTGGTTTAATGGAACAAATTCACTTTTCCACTCAACAATTCTTCTTTTTAAAAAAGCTGAGTTTAAATATTTCATTAAAAGCATAGGCAAAAGAATAATAAAACTATCGTAAAATATTTCATTTGGACAACAGCAAACATCAGGTGTTCACTCACCTCCATAGTAGATGAATGGAGATCCTGGCCAGCAGGGACCCAAAGCTTCTGGTTCCCTCTGTCCATAAACACATACACATCCCTGCATTTCCATTCTCGGACTTTCCCAGTGATGACCATCAATGAAATGCCACGATTCATCTCCCTGATCACCTTCAATCACTGTTATTGGCAGCTGTGATGAAGGAGCACCTGAATCACGCCCACTTAGGCCTGAGCTGGTGGGGATCCCTGAGTGGGCTGGAGGTTCACAGTTGGACCAATGAGCACCAGAACCCTGACTGATGATGTCATCACACCCTGAAGGTACAGATTTAAAACAAGATTGATGTGGAGTGGCAGTGGCTGAAGTAAACCTGGACACACTCTGATAAGTTGAAACAAAAAAAGCTAAGCATTAATTCTGCAAATACTACACTACATCATACTCCAAACATGCATGGCTGGTTAATGCAGAGGGATGGCCTAGAGCTGCACGTCATGGCTGAGTCATATGCCCAAACCATCTGTTTCCTTTACCTACTGATGAAACCTGCTGGGTCTGGGCAGAAAATGTAGTCAGCAGTCATCCCCATACACTGGCACTCACGACCTCACATCAAACACGCATGCTCTCATTGCAGGGAGTATGGGGTTTTCAAGACACAAACAAAAACATCCACTCAATCACATACAAAGAGCATCAGGTACCACCACAGGCATATCTAAAATGCTATAAAAATTAAATCTTTATATTCATCCTGTGGGAAAAGGTTTTTGTAATTCATATGATCTATATGGTGCAAAGTAGTGGAATAAAAATCGTATCCACTGAATTAAGGAAACTATCAACAAAAATAATCATATATGTCTCGTGTTATAATGGAAACACAGTGTATCCCATTAGTGGGTGGATATATTCAGCTGAGGCCTGTTGATTTTTTGTTTGTTTATTTGTTTAAAAATTGTATTGTCTCCTTTGCTTTCTAGTTGTGTAATAATACCTATTTTTTCATTGCACAATCCTGAGTTTACTGCTGCAACAACTTAATTTTCTCATGGAAATTAATCATCTCCTTTTAAACCTACCTGTAGTGTAGCAGCACACAGCTGGAAGTTCTCCTCCCTCCTCATCCGCTTCTTCTTGGTGGCTCAGCACGGCTGAAGCGAGGGTCCCTGAATGTGGAGGAATGAGCGGAGGTCTGGGTGACCAAACCCAACAGTCAGGATTCAATCTGTACATGTCCAACTTGGTCTTCAACGTCCTCCACAAGTGTGTGCGTGCTGGAAAAATGAAATAGACTGTCTCCCTGCCTTCCTCTTCCTTTCAGCTCTGCCTCTGAACAAAAGAAGGAGTCTCTGATTGTGTTTTCTCTGGACTGGACTTGGACACAAGGGATGACTGCAGGGGTCACTCATGAGAACAAGCTGATTGGGCAGCTTGTCATAGCTACTGATGTAATGCCCTTTATTAAAGGATCATTCAGTGTTTTACTCACTTCTATGACTGCCACTGACTACCATTTAATTTTGTTGACAATTTCTGTCAAGCCTAAAACATTTGCAACTAGAAAAGCACTCGGAGAGCGCAGACCTCCGCCAAGCACAACATTTCCTTCCATATTGTGACTTCCACCAAAGATATTACTAGTATTATATTAGTCTTGCGTTTATTTATATCAATATTAGTTCTACAGCGTCGTGGCTGTTTAAAGATGTCTGTTGCATGTTTCTAGCTTCATTTGTTGGTTTTTATGATGCCAGTTTCAAAGATCGATTTTTTTCATATTCTGGATCATATTATCTGAAATTATTCCTTTATCTGGATCAATCTTTGATATATTGTAGATCATGTTAGAAAGTTGTCCTGTATTTTTTGTCAAAGTGTCTTGACCATTTTTGTTGGAGTCATATGCATAAATGTCGCATATGGTCCTATCTCCCAATGTTAAAGAATCCTTCAAAA
>OOFC01023203.1:0-35506 GCA_900323345.1 Pseudochromis fuscus
CGCCGCACCACCCGCTGTTTACCCTGCCAGCACAGTATGTCCACAACATGTCAGAGGACAGGTGGATAAATTATTGTTATCCTGCCACCAATTAGTCAGTTCCATCCATCACTACGATACAGTGACTGATTACATATTTAAGGCAGTATTACAGGAAGACAGTGGTAAATTGTTCTCACAGATCTTCATGGGCATCTTGTCATATAATAACAAGTAATGTGACATTTTATTTAGACATGAAAGTGATCAGATTCAAGATTTTAAATATAAAATTTTAGTCAAAGAAGTTAAGGTTGAGGAGCATCACCAACAAATAGTAACAACTTTCTAACTACAAATGTATCAGAATAAAATAAATACTTTACTTTTACTGTTCAAAGGTAATTTCCTTTAATGCGCTTCATTTTTCAGTGACTTTCTCCTCTCAACCTCAGATATCAGTCTTCATTATCATCACAATTGTTAGACCTTAAGGACATGGTCCTTATTTTTAGTAAGTGAGACTGACTGTAAACATAACTTCTGGGGAAAAAACCTCTGACAAAGCCACAGTAAGCACACTTTACTATTATGCAAAACAAATAACAGTATTTGTACAGCACAATGTGTAATATAAACAAAACAAAATACCAGTTCTTTGCAATAAGACAGGTTCTGAACTTGTGAATGTGTGTAGATGCTCACCTTACGCAGGTGTCTTTCAGAGAGACTGTAGTGTAGTTGTGCACATGGTCTGGCTGCAGCTCCAACTGTGAACAGACCAGCTTTCTGGAACTGAAGCAGCTAGTACACAAAGAAAGAGACAAACTGTAAATAAAAGTCACCATTTTAACATTGGTTAGAAAATGACAAATACAACCTACTTAAAAGTAGAGGTTATATCTAAACACATGACATGTTCCACTCGGATTTTATTTCATTTGGTTTTAAAATAACTTCAGTCACTTCACATTAGTTCAATGACCTTCTGTAAACATCTATTGTTGTTACTGTTGAGAAAGTGATCGACATTGGCGAGATGGAAAATATCATGACCTAATATGAGTGGTTTAATAAAAAATAGGTTGTCAGCATAAAGGTGTAAGTAGGTGTTACCGTGGGAACCAGACACAGACAGATGACAAGACTTCCTACCTCACAGTACTCAGGCTTTCCATTTTCCCAGAGGCACTCCAACAGTTCCAGTCTGCTGAAGGAAAGGTCAGAGGTCACGGCCCGACTGTGGCGTCTCCCACTCCGCATCTCGCAAGCAACCTGCACCGCTGCTCCCGTCACCCTGGTAGGGAGGACGAGAAAGGAAGCAAGAAGAAGAAATAAATACTTATCTCTATTACAGAATTCTGAAGAGAGCCTCAACAACTGTGTGTGTTAATATGTACTGATGTGAGTAAGAGCAGGGATAGAGGCTGCAAGATAAAAGAAAATCCAGGACAAAGGAGAAATGTAATTTACAGAAAAATGCATTTCCACACAGGTAGGACACTCCTTACATCTTATTTAACATTATTTAAGGTTTATAGTATCTAGCTTACCGAGAAAATTTGTATCATCAACCTAATTTCTTCACTTTTGTATGAACTTTCATAAGCCTCTTGTATGTTTATGTAAAAATACAGGCCAAAAAGTATCAGTCAGTAACAGAAAATGTGTGGCTCTCTACCTGAGATGGGAGCGTGGGCAGGCCTTGGCGAAGCCGCCTCTCAGATGGTGGAAGTCTCTCTCGCTGAACATGCTGTCCTTGAAGAAGGCCAGCTCCCGGAAGAACACCTGAGACACCTGAGCCAATGACGAGGCTCCGTCTGTGGGTGGGTCCTCCTGCAGCAGAGTTAGAGTGAGTCCGCCAAGGGTCACTCGTAACAAAGCATCGGGCTTCAGCTGCTCCGCCTGGCCGCTGTGCGAACGTCCTGCAAACAAGAAGATGAGTTCAGTAGTTTTTCATTTAACATAGAACATAATAATGTAAAACAAAAAAAAGTCTGTATACCGGAAATTTGAAGACTGTATTATCAAAAACTAGGAAGAAGTAGGTCAAATTTGCCTTCATCTTGAAATGAAGGTAGTACAACTCTGATAACTGACTGATAAAAAGCACTGTCTAAATTCTCCAAATTACAGATTTTACCTCTAGTCCGATTGCTGGCCTGTGGGAGACTCGACAGACACCCTGCAACAGGATACCTCCTGGGACAGTTCACCATGCCCTGGCAGGAAAAAAAAAAAAAAAGAGAGGTACAAATCATGTTGTTTAGGTTTTCATAGATTTACATTTCCCATTCTGTTATGGTTTATGGTAGTAATAGCACAAACACATCATACCAATACTGAGTGTCTAGGAATTTTTGTTGCCATACAACAACAGATGTTATATATGTGACCATCTGCTAAATGTTTAAACTGTGAATACATGCACGCACACACACAGTACCTGTGCGGACAACGCTGCTGGCTGTGTGAGGCTGGCTAGACTGTGAGTGGAGGACTCCATGTCACTGTCTGACAGCTCGCTGCCAGAGCGGACAGACGTCACACTACTGTTCATCCCAGCAGGACCCATGGAGTAAAACATCTCTGCAGAAATGAACACACACATACACGGGGAGAGGTTAACTGACATGACACACTGCTGTAACCAGACCAGCAGCAGCAGTTTTTTCCAAATCAAGTCTCTTCTTATTTCACACAAAATGAAAGATATCACACCTCAGGAAGGTTTTTAATAGAAATGAAAAAAAAAAAAAAAACAACACTAATACTTAGTGGTTTAGTAGTTTACACAGCCAGGTACCAGATTGATGTTCAGCACCTTGTGTCAGTGAGAACAAAAAGATGTGACGTTGTAAGACAAGCGTGTGGTAAGGCTGTGTATGTGTTTCCATTTATTCATCCAAGAAATGTTGTTTAAGTCTCTAATAAAAGAAACATAACTTACCATCCAATTAAAACCTGGATTGTTTCTTTCTTTCTTTCATTTGCTACATTACATTAAAAACAGAGTCTTTTTGAATTGTTAATACTGTAAATATGACATTTTGGGGGAATCTCTTTACAAAAGTCTGTCTGATATGGTTCCAAACAAACTTCTGAGGTTATGATGTATTACAGACAGACAGATTATAAGGAGACTTGTGTTGGTCTGTGTACCTCCGTTCTCCAGGCTGGTAATGTAGGGTTCCAGGTCAGGCTCAGTTTCCCACTCTCGGTCTCTGGGACTTGAGCCCAGCTGCTTACTGAGGTCCTCTTCAATCATACGGAGGTCATCTGAGTCTAACGGACGACTGTGTATACCACCACACTTACTCTCTGGCTCTGGAGGAGAGAGAACAAAGACATCGGTTCATATATATGTAGACCATGTGTATGACTTCACATTTATGTGGCATTTACAACTGTCTGTGACCTTACTGTTTAGCTCTGGGCTGCTGAGGATCAACACAGGATTAATATCTGTGTCTCAGTGTATCAGGTCAGAGTCCTTATGCCTCTGAGGGGTTGTACATTGTTCATGTGCTTTTAAAGCTTGTGACAATGTTATTGCCCTCTAGTTTTCGAAGGAGAAAACTGAATACTTGATGTAAATTTGTGGTATAGTTTTACTAGTAAGGGCAGTAAGTTTAACTCATGATCAACATAAAGATAGACTCCTTGTGCAGCAAGAAAACACAAAATCATTTAAAAGCTCTGTGATTTTGAAACTGATGTGAATCACCATGATATCTTACAACAATTGTCAGATATCAAAGGCTTGGCAAGCCAACTAAGGCCACAGATTCAGACTCCAATTTCTTTTTAAACAGTCAACTGTGGCCAAAGTGTTTGGTATGTTAAAGAAAACAGAAGGAGGTGTACTGTACCAGTGTCTATGCAGAGTGCTGCCAGCAGGTCCGTCAGATGGGTTATTTGATCTGGAGACAGCAGCATGTGGACACAGCCAACCTTCCCATCCAACTCCAACTGATGACCAGAAACAAAAAAAGAGACAAGTCAAAATGAGAGAGTAACTGTTTTGTAATATACAGTTTACATCCTCAACACCCAAACACACACCTTTGGTCCGGGCAGCATGTCGTTCTGTTTGATCTTGACGGTGGTCTCAATGAAACCAGAGCAGCTTCCTATGAGCAGTGGCTGAGATGGAGGACAGGAAGGGGCTGCCATGGGCTTCATGGGCTTCGTGGCCGCCGCCGCCTCTTCCTCTTCCTCCTCCTCCTCCTCCTCCTCCTCATCCTCTTCATCTTCTTCCTCTCCTTCACTGGCTGCGGCTGAATCTGGATGTTCCTCCTCAGGAGGACCCTGAAAATGAAGACAAATCATCGTTGCGATTATGAATTTTCTAGCAGTAAACAGTTTGAGAAAAAACAAACTATCTTGTTTGGCCACCACCGTAGAGTCAGAAAAGTGTAAATAGTAAATGAACTGCACTTATATAACACATTTTACCTTAGCTTAGGTCTACAATGAGATTTACAAGTTTTTGTTGGCTCACAATTTACCCTTTCACACACTCACTCTCACACACACACACACACACACACTGATGGAGACAGAGCTACCATGCGCTAGAGGTGCTAGCTAACATAAATCATGAAAACAATGCAGCAGCTAAAAAGGATTGAAGGCAAGATTATATGCAATAACTGAATAGATTGAACCTACTATAACATGAGTAAAATAAAAAAGAAATAGTTTAGAGAGTAATGATAGGACTTAGTTGTACTATGTACTGAAGTCTAACACATTGCTGATCAATTTATTGATTATGATTCATTATCATAGTGGGAAAGGTACAAAGAAAAATACCCCATCAGAATGAAGAAGAAAATCCACTAAAATAATAAAAATTTTGACACCAAAACTCTTTGACAGTTAGACAGTTTAGTGTCCATCACCTGTACTATGCCAGTGCTGTCGTAGAACAGCTGGACAGCGCTCAGCTGGAGGATCTTGTGCAGGAAGGCGGGAGGCTGGTGGATGTCGACAGGCACGGCAGTCTGGCTGGCTGGATCTCGCACTGCCTCGTCAAAGTACTCCAGCCTGAAACAGCGCCACAAAAATACACACACACACATACACACTGTTTAGTGTCATGACAAGACTGAATTCAGCGCATAAAAGGAAAAAGTGAGGAAAAAGCCGCTGTTCGTCCCATGGTAATGAAGAAGAAACCACATCTACAATGCGACAACAAGCAAACTGGTTTCAATTAAGAAAAACTTACAGTTTTGTTGGTGAGGGCAAAAACTCAAGCGGTAATGAAATGAACAACATACTGATCTGTACACGTAGCACCTAACATATTGTTTACCCTGCCTGTATGGTTGAGTACATTCACTGTCTTGAGCTCTTTATCAGAGATGATCAGGCTACTGGAGCAGAAACCTCCTGCTTAATAAACACTGAAACATGCTTCACTGGAGTTGAATCAGTGGTCCTGCAAAAAACCCCAATATATACATGTATATATCCAGCTATTGAGAAACCTCTCTGGTCACTGACCACAGAGCAGCGCAGCCAACCTGAGCAGCTTTGTAAATAAGCCAGGAAAACAGAGCAGGTTCAACTGTGTCAGTAAAATGTCAACAGAGTCGAGGCACATGTGGGACATGCAAAGGACGTAGGACTGTTTTCAGACGTGTAAAGACTGTAAAGATTGTACCGGTTTAAAGACATTTCTGATGGGTTCAGAAGGTCTGCTGTTTCTTTGTCGTCAGGATCTAAGACTGTTGGAGGTTATTATAACCTCGTGAAAAGAGGAATAAGTAGGTACTCTAAAAGTTAAGGTCAAGGGCAACCATTTGCTTTTAGGAAGATTGTAATGTAAACCATATGGATGTGTGGCGGCAATCGCACCTTAAGGAAAAATGCATACAGCAAAGAGAGTCTGAGAAAATGGGGACGAGACATAGCGGACCAAGATTTCTAAAGGGACTTAAACATGATGAAATGAAAAAGAAATACTGTGAATGGAGAGTTAAACCTGTATAGAAATGGGAAGGTGATAGTGGATTCCCTGCTGAAGGTGAAACTGCATTTTAACTGTTTTTCTAATCTATTTTATTCAATGTATTTCACTTTCATTTTAATTTCTTTAATTTTCTTGTTTTGAAAAGTAATTTGTGCTACATTTCATGGATGAAAGGTGCCATACAAATAATGCTTATTACTATTATTATTATCGTTATTATAAAGCTTAATATTATTGTTTTGTAACTCCACCTAAAATCACATTTAGCTTCTTTTGTAGATGAAATATAAATACACAGATAATGTTGTATTTGCAGCTTTACTCCGAAGGACACTGGGATTTACTCTCATTTTAATGATGATCTAATGTCTCTGTAGGATAAAATTAGCTGTAAATAACAGATTATACTATTTTTCAAACATGAGGAGGGCCTGCTCTCGCTGCTGCTGGTTTATGATAAACACTGAAGAATGAGTGTATGAACATTATGGATGGTAAGAGTAAAATCTTAGAGATATTCTAGTGAGAAAATCAACCTGTGGTTATAAAAGTTAGGGATATAACAGTAGTTGCCTGGTAATAAATGAAGAAGAAGCGTAGTTTAAGGATGACTGCAAACTAGCTGAGTACTAATAACGTCAGCTGATTAGTTTAAAATGATCAGGACTCATTGCAGTGGAAATAGTTAAAATGTTTTGTTACTAACTCACAAAAAAGCTGCAAACATGAGGAACAATAATTGCTTTCCCCCTGTGGGTGACTGTGGCCACATTATATTCATCAATGTTACAGTCACAGACTCTCCCATATTGACAACATCTTAAGTGCAGCCTGCAGTTATTAGCAGCCACTGTTAAAACCCTGTTCAGGAAATGGAACCCGTCAATACTGACCCTGTTTAAAATGAGCTTCACACTGAGGCTGTCTGACTATACAAGGCAGAGAAGCACAAGTTCATAGCAGAGCAGGGGCCTCTTCTGCTCATCTGCTAATGAGCAGAGAGAAGACAAAACCAATGGAGGCTCAGGCATCCATTTTGCTTTCCTTCTCCCCAAACAGAAACATAAGTGCTGATGGGGGAGTGCTACAATGTCACTGATCACAGAAAAACAAACTTTAGCTTGCTTGTTGGTGCGAGTGATGAAATAATAGAGAAAAACAGTGCTTCGCAACCAGTGTGTATTCCAGTTTGTATTTCCTCTAACACAGGTTGCAGAGTGCATTTATGTCTTTATGACTTTGGCCCATTTGTTTACACGTGTCCATTGACAACAGAGGCCCACAGTATTGTGTCACCTACTTGCTGAAACAGTGTAATGGGGAAAGGTTTTTTGGAACATTTTCAGAAATGAAAATCAAACACACACAAATATAAACTTCTGCAGCACCGGACAGGTGTGAGCACATTTTAGTGTAATGGAAAACACCTGAAAAACATTGTGATTTTGTTAATGATGCACTAATTTTAGCTACAGTTAGAAACCTCTTTACACAGTTTTGTTTTGCTCAGAAATAAGTGCACTGCTCAGATTTTTGCCTTCACTAAAACAGACAAAAAACAAAGGGAGATCAGTTTTTAGTAACCGAGTTATATCAGGAAACATAATTTGATGTCATTCTGTCATCCTAAAAAACCAATCTACTGTGCATTACATGTGTAGCAGCTTTACCTCACTTCTGTAATTCTGATTGAAAGTGTTTTATAAATAAATGTATCATCATTATTATATTTGTAGACAAACTGCAATCCAATGACCAATTAGCAACTTCCCTTTCAGTAACAAAACTGATGGAAGTAATGTGCTTATGTTTATGAGGATGTTTCCATTAGCATCCTAAAATGTGATGACTGTTGCTACACTGAGTGTACTTACTGCAAAATTACAAAATAACATCTTTTTTTTCCTGGGAACAGTTTTATTTTTCCTCTTTGAAGCTCCTTTTCTTTGAGTGAATCTTGAAAAAGAAGCTTCAACCCACCGTTTGATGTGCACTTCTAAGGCAACGCCTGTTTCCAGGTCCAGGGGCTGGTGCTCGATGCGGACGATAGTGTCTAGAAATGTGACTTTAATGCGACGGAGGACTGCAAACACAAACCAGAGATGCAAAGGTTTGTTACCACCTGTCTCTCAAATCATCTCTGCCAATTTTAAACAGATTTTTACAAAAGGGTAAAATCACATTACATTTCTATCTCTAAATTTTACTGTACTGCACCGTTGTCTGCTCTGAGTAATCACATACTGATCAGAATCATCACAAACTATGAACAGCATATAAGAGTGACTGATGTACTACTGATGGTAAAGCAACACTGTAAATCATTTTTTGTTGTTCAACTTCCCACATATTCCCAGTAAAAGCTGAATACGTGATCTATGACCTGCAGTTAGTTCTGAACATCACAACAAAACAGAAAACGCACAAATTTGTCTGCTGTTCAGACTTCAATTACAGTTAAGAGTGAGTGTTACATGAGCTTATTACTGTGTAAACATACACTATTATTGTTGGAAAATCTACTGTTTGAACATCGACACTGTCACTTGTTTACAAAGTGCGGACACACACCCGTCTCAATAGTCTGTGCAAACATCTCAAGCCCCTCCAGTGGAGCAGGTGGCTCCTCGGACGCCTCTGGGGGGTCCTTCAGGCACTCCTGAGCCAGCTGCATGCTGGAGGTCATGCTGGATGACCAGCCTTGGGAGTCCCAACCCCCACCTGAGAATAAAAACAAAAGGGATTTTCTGTGTGCGTGGACAAAGATGCAGTGTGAGTGACACTTTAAACATCCAGTGGAACCATTAGTAAACTGCTTAATATTGAACTTTAAATGGCTGAGTTTTGCATGGATAGGTAGGCTGTAACACCTGAGCTTTCTGTAGGCAAGTGTACAGCTGAGAAAATTCACTTAAAACTTAATAAATTTTTAAATAGCAGATGTTTAATTTTCTTGTTTTAAAAAAAGTGGTTCAGTTACTTAAACATGCTACTTTATCATGCATTTGAGTTTGTAAAGGAATTTTAAAAACTGTGACTGCATGGCTCGGTCTTATAAATCCTGCATGGCAGACAGATGGATGTTTGGTGTCCATGGTCAAAGACCCAGGAGGAAATCCTACAGATCATCAGATTTAAGGGCAAACTTACTGGTCCGGTACTTGGGTCGACATGTTATCTGAAGACCAGAAACTTCTAAGGTGCAGTGGTCAGTCAGGAGAGCTTGCCATGGGATGGTCACCGCTATGCTGCTCACAAAGCCATCCACTATCTCCAGAGGAGCCCCAAGAGACTCCAGAAGCTCATTGACCGCCTGGAGTAAAGAAGAAACAGTCAGGAAGAAGTGAGGAAGAAGTACAATGTGAAATAACTGGAAATAACTGGTTTCATATGCGTCTCAGCACTCTGACTGTTGACTTATAAAGCAAAAGAAGTGTTCAGTTAGCATGGGAGAGGGTAACTATATCTACCCAGAGTGTTTAGACTCTAGTAAGAGATACAGCTTATCTGGTGGGTCACTGATGCGTTTCCCATAAGTGCATTTCCTCGAAGAAATGCGAGCTCGGCTGAGAGCATGACGCTGGGATTGTTGTTGTACTCGAGTGCAGTTGCGAAACAGTCAAGGGTGCACGAGTCCGACAAAAACACACCGTGACTTCTGCTGTGGTGCAAAGTTAACAGCCACCCTGACAGCCGTGTCTCCAGTAAAACTCACCCACACATCGAGGTTGATCTCCTTGATTACACCGCTGCCGTTGTACAAGTCCAAGCCCAGCTGGTCCAGGCTCAGGCGTTCCTGCAAAAAGTGGCCGAGGTAGTGCTGTAGAAGGTACCGACAGGCCCGCTTCTTGATTGAGCCCGACCAGGGGAAAAGCCAGCGAGACATAGGGCCAGAGAGAGCGGGGAGAGGGAGCGAAGAGGTGGCGGAGGAGAACGAGTACGAGTACAGTCCTCTGGAAACTGCATAACAGACTAAAACAAAGTGTGCAAAAACAAGGAATGAGCCACAGCTAGCTACAGGGGCTAAGGAAGGGGCAAACCGTAACTCTACTTCTCCCCGAAGCTTGACACAAAAACTAGAAAATCCTTTGTGTCAGGACCGACCAGACACGGACGCTGCTGGACGAGACGTTACTCCAGCTGACCGCAGCTATATCGGCTCATATTTTCGGTCCGTTCTTGTCGGATTGGAGCGACAGGTCCTGTTGGTGCGTATCTCTTGTTTCAGGGTTGTTTATTGTTATCATACGCCAACTGATGGTATGGTGAACGTCCGTGCGTCATGCGTCACCGTGACGAAAGCAAAACCCGGAAAAGGGGCATGACTGCTTAAGCGCCATCTTGATAAGGTCAAAAGGTTGGGACAAAATTATTATGGACAAACTACATGTTGGGTTAATTTGACCGGGAAGATGGTCTGTTTTTACCTAGAATTTTGTAGTTTTTTTGCAACTTTTTTATAGGTTTTACCTAGAATTTTGTTTTTACCCAATATTTTGTAGTTTTAATCTAACATTTTTTAATCTTTGCCCAACATCTTGTAGCTTGTACTAAACATGCTGTGTTTATCCAAAATTTTACTGTTAGCTATTTAGCATCTTAATAAAGTCGATAGGTTGGGACAAAATAACCAGGATCAATATTTCACATTTTTGACTATCTATACTATTTGCAACTCAGAGAAAAAAAAAAAAAAAAAAAAAAAAAAAAAAGTGTATTTCATTTTTTTTCTTACAATATTTCCAACAATAATAATACCACTCAATTTATTTTGGACTTTGTACAAAACTTTAAAATAACATTTGGACACAAAGGTACTTGTAACTGTATTAGATGTAAAAAAAAAAAAAAGATTCATCTTTGATTTATTCTTGGAAAATTTTACAAAAAACATGTCCCAAATCTCACTTAAAATACTGCAAATTAACTTTTACTTTCCCTGAATTTGTCACAAATTTATATTTTTATGATAGAGATTTTTACCAGTTTAGCTCTGGCTGCAATTTTTTTTTTAAGTTACTAAAACATTTTCTTGTCTGTGCCTTAGCACGTTGTTTACATAGTTGCCACAAAGACAAGTGTCTAACTTTGCATATCCATGTACTGTAGGTGGTTAAAAGATACATCTAGCAAGTTTTACAGAGTATTCTGTTCTAATTAAGTCTAAAGTGAAATGTATCAGTTGTGTGACAAAGTATTTTATTGTTAAACAACAACCAACAAATGAAGTTAAATCACTGGCATTTATTCCTAAGAAAATGTGTAGTGAACTCTATACAAACGACCAAAAACGAAGGTTACAATGACAACCAAGAACTCCATAACATCAGTCTCCTGGTCAAACAGCTGACATTTGGCTGTTAAAACAACAGTTTAAGTAAACGTCATCTATAATATGTTTAACAAAACAAAAATGCATAAAATGAAAAATGAAACAAAAGCTATAAATAAAATGACTGCAGAATTTATTTCACAGATGTTTAATTCAATTCTTCATTTTATGAACGCCAAATCGGGGATCTTTCCCTCCGTCTGAAAAGAGAAAAGAAAAGGCATTTCAGGGCATACCAATCATATTCTTGTGTTGACAAATATGGAAATGAAAAGAATGTTACCTTTAACTGAGTGAAGATCTGTGCAGCTCTGTTGAAATCCCACTCATTGTCTTGCAGACACCTGAGACAGATAAGTGTTTAGATACTTTAAATTACTTCCATACATACCATGCATAAATGCCAAGATCACTGAGCAAAACCAAGACCTACTTCTGTGACCATTCCAGGTTCATGCCCGACTTCTGTGAGAAGGCTGTGAGCATCTCCTGCTGTGGTGCAGTGAGGGTGGGGACAGGGCTGGAAGATGGAGTCGGGGCAGGAGCCACGAAGGCTCGGCGGATCTCCTCTGTTGTGGCCATTCGGATGAAAATCTGGTCGTTGACGATGCACAAACTGTCACAGAAGCACAGGAGACAGACAATAGAGGTTTGCATGTTTCTGTAAAGAGCAACTGAACTTTCTTGTCTTGGCTTATTTGCACTGTTATGGTCATCTGACAAAACACAATTTCTGCTACAAAAATGGTCTCTTTGGCACACCTTGGAGATTAAAATGTTCAGGTTTTCCTTAAGTTTGACTGATTAATGAGACTGCATTAGCTCAAACATCGTCATTTTTGTACAACAAGCTGCTCTGTTATTGAATTCTACATAACTGTGGCCATGAACCTAATAATATGGGCCAATAGGTGTTAAGATGAATACCATAAGTCATCAAAATGTCCAATCCCGTCCTCGTCATTCCCTTATACACTCTTAGCAACTGTCCAATTGAAGACAATATTAAATCATAATTCTCACTGTAAAATGGTGTCCTTGTATACAGTTAAAAATCCAAAAACTGTTGCTCCTAGTTTCATACCATTTTATAAGGGAAAATATGAAGAACAAACCACTGAGAGCTCAGCTCACTAAACTTACCCAGAATTTCCTGCTGGGACTGTGATAAAAACTCGTGAGAAGGCCATAGTAGATTCTCTGGATTTACCGTCGACGACAACTGAAAAAAGACACGAGAAATAAGCAACAAAACAGGTGGCACGTTTTTCTGTCATGATTAGAACAAAATCTAAAACCCCAATGACCAAACAACCTACCTTCTTTGAAAACGCCACTCACTGTGAATGACAGTAGTGTGTTCTGCAAATGGAAAATATTTTTACAGAGTTAGAAGAGACAAATGACAGCATGACGAAAAACTTAGTGACAAGCGCTGGCTGACAGAATAAACATGAACCCACCGTGTAGGTGTTCACATCAATCGTGAAGGAAGCGATGTCGTGCTGCGTTTTAGGCAGCTCATTTAGGAAGGCCACCACGTTTAGTCGCGTGTGCTTCAGCAGTCGAAACCGTATCGCTGAAGGAGTGGAAAACAACAGGCAGAATCTCAATTCACAAAAATATTCAACCTCAACCATTCAGACAATGACAGGTGAACAGGTCGGCAGAAAAACTTACTGGAGTCTTTCAGCCTTTTCAGGTTTCGACTGTCTTTGTGATACTCTCCCAGACTGCTCCTAAACACCAGAGGACAGAATCAACCTGACTACAGCTCAAACTCAGATAGTGGGTCAGGAGATGGATCTACACAGAAATCTTAACAGTGAGAAACAATACCGCCCGTTCCATTGTGTGGAAATTCAAGTTATTAGTTTTACACAAGTGTATCTGTATGTTCTTACCTGGAGGGATTCTGGGTGGAGTAAGGAGTCGTGAGAGATAACGATGCTCCATCATGGTAAGCATCGAGGAGTGGCTGTCTGTCTCCTGAATCGTATATGCTGTAGTACCTGCAACAGTCAAATAAAGTGAGTTTCTCACGTTTGTTTTTCCTTGCCTAAAAAGCTCTGATGGTTTAGTCACATGACTGGTCTATGAACTCTAAAAAACACCAGTTCACTAGTTGTTGTGAGAAGACACTAAACATACTCACTGTTGCAAGAATCGAAGGATAAGAGCCTTGATTTCATCTGAGCCAAAGCAGCTGCCCTGGATATTAAACAAAAAAGTGTTTGTCATCAGAGACCATAATTGTCTGGAAAATGTAACCTGAGAAAAACAATGCAGCTTTAAACATTAATACTGAAATTCACAATCAAGAGGTTCTACTGAATATAATCACATACATGACAAGACATCACTACAACCACACAGTTAAACTAACCTTGCAGGGGGGAATAGTGGTGGGCGTTTCCACATCGAATCCAATGGGTGCAGGGAGGTCATTCCCATCCTAATAAAAAACACAAGAAAAATTAGCACGGGTGCTCCTTTCTGCCACTTTGTGTGCTCTAAAATAACTATTCCAAAACCAAAAAACAGACTGATTGTTGATTAAGAAGTCCACAAAAATAAAAAGCACATCAACTAGTAAAAGTCCTTATAAATAGTAGTCGGGGCTTTTATTTACCTAAACCTAGGTATTAGAGGGATGCTTCTGTTTTGCAAAAGTTTAGTCATATTTCAGTACAAAGCCTTGTGTTGACACTTCAAATGCAATCAGCATCAGGCATGGATCAAGACATCAAATTTATGTATGGCATGTATGTAGCCACTGTTTGTTCACATTGACCACAGCTCTGTCCATCATTAGAGACCCAGGTTTTAATTGAGTACCAGTTTTTAACTGGATAAAAATGGTCCCCCATTTTAAACTGTTCTCATCTTTTGAAGCTATGTCACAACCTCTAAAAAGAAGGAAGAATAATTTCAAAGTGTTGAGCTTAAACAAATGGACCTACCAGTTTGAGTAGCCGGGGGAACCTCTGCCGCACAGCACTGGTACAGGAACAAAAATCAAGAGCAGGAAAGTTATCATCACATATCAGGGTACACACAAACAAATAATACTCATTACTGTAGATACAGTCAGTCACACCTGTTGATTCACTTAATGTCATTTTAGGTCTTTCAGTTGTAATTATAAAGCAGCTACTCTTTGAGGAACATGTGGGAGAATACAGTCATGTACAGATGCATAAAAATTAAAAGTAATTAGAGCCAGTATCACAAGGGATTTAATCTTCTTTGCATACAAGTGGACTAATACACTTTCTTATCCCCCCTTCAGTCTCATGCTGTGTCCTTTAAAGTCTCCCACCCCAAAGTGTACTTACCAGCAGGTATACTCACCCTCTCCCCCAATATGGTGATATACACAGATCTGACATGGAGAAGCAACACAAGCACACTTTTCTAGGAGCACACACACAAACATGCAGAGTCCCACGATCAACCAGAAGCTACTGGAGTCCAGCAAACACATCCATTTGGAATTGGTAAAATAAAGAGGTTAAGCATTGCTGGGAGAGAGGTGGTTACCGCCAGTCTTGTTAAGTCCCCCCCGCCCAAATCTCTGGCCAAGATGTTGGGGAACAGAAGAGTCAATGTCACCAAAACACAGAACAGGGTAAATAAAAAAAAAAAGCCAAGTAAATTTTACAGAAACACTAACATCCAGGAAATGTTATTCACTATTCATGTGAGTGATGTTGTCGATGTTGCGCCCATGATTATCAGCAAAGAAAGACAACCTGAGAACAGAGCTGAACAAAAAGGAGAGCTGGTCTCAAAGTGAGCTGGACCCAGCAGTCCCACCACTCATCCCAGTTCTCCCCTGCTACACAAGCTAAGCAGTCAGCAGTTCAGTATCTCTCCCTGAGGAGATAACCCATCTTTACATGAACTAACAGTAATTGCACTTCTTTTAGGCTTCACATTTGTTGGCTTAATTTGGATCTGAGCCTCTGGTTACAGAGAGTCTAGGAGTACATTAAGCTTTCAACCAGAATGACTGTCTTCTACTTTGCTCGCTCTGCTTAATATTTGAGCTTTATTGTACTGGTCACAGCCTTCAGAAACTGGAAGAGGAAGTGTTTTCACATTCTTTCTTTCATGTGACATTTTTCAGGCAAAACTGAACCTTTAAATTTCCGGTTCAGAACATAATTCCCGCAGTAGTTAGTTAAGGGTATTTCCCAAACTCTCCACTTCATTCACTGAAAAGCAAAGGCCTGGTTTAGGCAACTGAGATCAGACTTAGTGGAAGAGACAGGCTGAGTTTTCTCTTTAGCTCATCATCGGTCATTAATAATGACACATATCCCCCTCCGCCTCAGCCCAACAGCTTTACCCATGGAGTCCCGTCTTCTCTATTCCTTCTCGTCGCGCTCTCAGTGAGTCCGAGCTCACAAGGGACTGAGGCTGAGTAATCGTGACTGTGCCTGCCTTAGGTTGTCCCGAGGTTTTGAGGTGGGATCTTACCCGTCATGGGCTATCCAGCCTTCCATACTCGCCTGGAACAGGGGGCTGAGTGGGCATAGGTGCTATGAGGGGAAGGGGATCATTTGCTGTAGATTTTATGTGTTTCATCCAAACATTTGTCAAGATGAAAATGAATTGCCCTCTCTCCAATACAGAACCTATACTGTTTTACAGTACTGCTCAAAAGATCATTTCAATGGTTCATATTTTTAAAGCACTTCCCTGTGAATTGTATCTTGCATTTCTTCTTTTAAAAAGTCATTTCTTTTCTTTGTGGTGTTTTATAGCGGTTTATGGGATAAGTAACCAGGATGTCAGCAGGGGAGTGCTAGGTAGAGCGTCACTGAGAACCATAAAACCAAGATAAGACTGAAGCCTGAAGGGACGTCCCACAGAGAAGCTGAATAACTGGCAGAAAGAAGATGGCTGTTCAAACTGCAAAGGGTTTTAAGCAAGCTGAAAAAAAAAACAATGTGGAATTTTACTGCAGTTAGATGTCCTCTCAGCAACTCTTGGACGTAAATGTTTAGTTTGCAGAGTGAAAATGAAATGTTAATCATCAAGTATGAAGCAACATGTACAACAAAACCAAAAATAATCACTTTTCTGTCCACAGGTGCTTTAAGCCTGTATGTACAGTACACAGCATGTTTAAGTTACTTCGTGCATTATTTATGTATGGATACCCAAGTCTGTATGCAGGCAGATCTGTAAAGGCTGGGAGGTTTATTGGTTTATTCTTGTTATTGTTTTTTCTCATATTCCAGGCCCTGCTGTGAGGTCATGTATATTGGTAGGGGTGAGAGTCAAGATAACATTCTGCAATATGGTCACAGAGGGATGTGTTACAGTGCTTTCAAACTTAAAAAAAATAAAATAAATAAATTTACATAAACTAATTACAAATCAATGTTTTTCTGTCTAAACACACAAGCAAAAGTTGAACGTCAGTTGAATGTACTTGATCCAAAAGTTCATCTGCGACTGCCAGGAAAATTGTTTCAGTTACTACAGAGCCACTTTACATGAACAACAACCGACTTGATCCTTCTTTTGTAGCACAGCTGCACACTCTTGTCATACAGGTGAGACTTCTGGACACCCTCAGTCACTAGCAATCAATCAGCTCACCAAATTCCCTCCATAAAAAAAAAAAATTATATAAATATTTTCCTCACTCCCCAAAATCTTTGACTGACCTTATATATGAAGCCTGATCCTTGAAGGTGTCACACAGAGGGTTCCTGTTCAGCCACAGCTCCACCAGCTTCAGGCCTTTCACCTTGTCCAGCTCCCGGTCTGACTTCAGCTGGGTGACCACACAGAAACAGAAAAAAGCTGGTGTGAGGACAATTTGAAAATCACACACAAACATAGTTTGTACTGGAAAAAGGGTTAACACGGGCATGAAGTCATTCTTGTTTGTCAGTATTATTATTATAATAAGACTGACCTCATTGTGGGACAGGTTGAGTGTCTTCAGATTAGGCACCTTCGTAACCAATTCAGCAAGTTCATCCAGTTTTTGGATACGGTTGTTGCTTAGGTTTAAGCACGTCAGCTAGTAACATCAGAGAAAACAAATATGCATGCTCAATTTGGTCCATTACTTTACAAGCAACTACAGCACATTATAGCATTACTTCTATTTCTTTAAATGAAAGGTGTTAGTCCTACCTCAGGAATGTTTTGTTCAATGATCTTGATGACAGCTTCCATGTTTGTCTTTCTGTTGAGGATGACGTCGACATTCTGGGATACCAAGTCTGTCACATAAAATAAAATTAGCAATAAAATACCACACCAACAAAAATAATTTACTCTCATCTTCAGTGACAGTAAATTAAGAGAGAGACTGATTCCTCAGTGTAAAACACTGTAAAGATTAATTATTTAGAATATATAGACTAAATCCCTCTTGAGCACAGATTAAAATAAATATTGTATAAACAGTTTAACAATTTCTAAACAGCCATGATTGAATGCTGGGAAAATACTGGCAACTTGCTATTTATGTTGATCTTTTTTTAAATAAGCCAACACTGTAAGAGAGAAACTGACCTTCACACTACAGGCAAGACAACTAAACAAAGTTAATATCAGCAAGGATGGTATTCAGTGTACAATGATATAACTATATAGACATAAGTTCCAGTCACTTTTGTTATGATATAAACATATTGAGAGAAAGTAGAGTTGTTATCTCTCTCTCACACACTCTGAAACTTTGTTAAAAACATATCTCTGATTGTCATTATCACAGAAATTCTCATCACATCATGTAACATCCAGTGCAGTATGAACCTTCAGAAAGTGGTTAAATGTGTGTTCAATATGACGCCATTCAAACAATTTATGTTTCAAAGAGATGACACAGTAGGATTACCTGGGTCTGTTCGGATGTTGTTCAGGTCCAGAGCTTGCTGGGAGCCATCAAAACGTTTAGCCATGCATTGCTGTAAAAGAAACAGCACTAAGAAGGGGGCAACTCATCAAAAAAAGAAAATAAAAGTCCATAATTGACACCATTTTACTTTGCTAATCCCCTCTACACTTCTGTCAAATCAAGTGCAAAGTTGATAATACAAAGCTGTTCACAGCTAAAGTGCAGACACCCCTTCATCATATACATTTTGATAAAGCATCAATGCATTCTTTAGTTCACATTTTTGGAACCATTAGTCACATTAATGGGAGAAACCCCAATATTTCTGAGACTTTCAAAAATGCCATTATTGTCACAGGAGATAGTTAATTATGCCCTCTAAGTCACCTTCAGGTGCTCCAAGTGTTCAGGCTTCAGGTCAGACAGGAGGAAGGACGGTGGAGCACTGGGGTTGACATGCACTTCCACCTTGAAAAAGCAAACAACAGACAGCAAACAACAGATCAGTAACTTGAGATGTAAAACACAGACGCCAACTTCAATTTAAATTTTTGGTTAATTATTATAGGAAGATTTTGTGACATGGCCCAAAGTTTCTGTGCGCTGAAACACAGCATTATCATTTGATCCTTTGATTTAAAAGACTTTATGCTGCAGTAAGTTCATTTGTATCCCAACATACCTTATAACCGTCTGAGTCTGTGATTTTGTGAGAACATTTGTGCAAAGCATTGGCAGCAGAGGAATCATCCACAAAGAAATGGGCCCTGTTGTGGTCAACATGGTACTGGGTAGACAGGGAAGAAAGACAATTAAAATTTCCCTAAAACCTTCAGCTTACTAGAATGGAACAGAAGTTGTCTTCTTCACAGAACAGAATTTTGGAAATAAATGCAGCAAGAATTACAATCATTATTTCTTTTAACAAATATAGATAAAAGCACAAGACTTGAAGCTTACTTTGATATTTGTTCCCAAATTGTGATAACATAAGCAATATAAAAACTCACCTGTACAGGCGTGTAGGTAACTGTACAGATACCCTGGAGAGCTGGCAATAACCATGTCTTGTCATACTTTCTTCCATGTGGTATCTGTCAAACAGATCAAAAGGGAAATTATGATCTCCCCTGATAAGTTATATAGTATATTCACTGAGAAGCTGGAGTGAATGATACACACCGTTACTTTGTACCAGCCAGATCGGGCTTTAATTCCTCCGCCCCCACCTCCTCCCCTGAAGCCGCCTCCTCCTCTCCCACCCCCTCCTTTGCCATGTCGTCTGTCTCTGTCAAATCTCCCATCTCCTTTCCGAAAAGATTTTCCGTATGGGTGGCTAAAAAAGGCACAACAACACATTGCATTTAGAGAATTCGCTTTAAAAACATTCAGCTGTGTGATAAGTATCTCCATATGCCTCAGAATTTGCAGAGTTTGTTTTGGTGTTTCTCAATTTCTATGCAACTATAAAATGCTACGAGTAAACTTGTGTGGTTGTGATTACATAATTACTGCGAAATTGAGCGAATATCAAATTAGCATCTATGTGACAAATTAAGAGTTTTCTCACACCAGTAAAACTAAAAGTATAGTGTATCTTTATGCTCAATACAACATTTGATAATCTTCAAAAAATATTATACTCAGTCATTACCTCACTAAAGATCAAAGAGACATGAACTAGCACATTCCTGTCTGTGGTGCGTGTAGCAGCATCGATACACAACTTAATTTGTTAATGGTTCTGCTTCCTCATACAGTGCTGGAATGCTTTTTCCACTGAATGCAGCAGACTAGTAATTGTGTACCTCTGTCAGAGGTAAGAGTTGTTTTTAATCTAAATCTGGTATTTTTAACTCTATACAGGTGCATGTCCTTCCAAAATAAGTAGCTTACAGCGTCAAGCCTCGGACCAAGAGGAGTTGTCAGCTAATCTGTTCTGAAGTATCACTGGTCAAACTCAACCTGTGGCTGTCAGAATTGCATTTGGGCAGCAAACCTCGTGCCATTTCCAGTATATTTGACTGAAGCACTGCATGATTTGAACACTGTAGTTGTTTATTTAACCAGCTATTTCTTCATTGTTTTTGCAGAAAGTTGACACACAACAACTTCTATCAGCATCAGCATGAAACTATAGGCCTTTCAGTAGAAGAGAGAACATGAGACAAAAACACACATACTACAGAAACCGGACAAACAAGTAACTAACTTCCCAACTGTTTTTTGGTTGTTTTTTTTAACTTGTGTTGTATCTCTGACTCTTTTATCAACTGGCTGATCTTCACTAAAAGTGACTAATCCAAATGTATATGTAGTATGAGTCATACACAACACAGCCATGTGATAACAGATAAAACAGTCAATTCACTTTTTCACATTTGTATGAGGCATATGATTAACAGGGGTTTCATATTGTGTATTCTAAATGGGAGAGTTGTCAGAGGTGTTCTAGTTTGACCTCCTGCAAATGACAGCCTAAGATGCACTTTCTGTGCCTTAAACCTTCAAGAAGTCCAAACAGATCAACATCAAAGAATTTAGTGTGCTGAAAAAAGTAAAGTCTTTTCATTTGAGGTTATTAGTCTTGTATTGAAGATTAAAATACTGAAAGTTAATTTTGGTAAATCTAATGGCAGACTGAAACAATTAACACTTACTGTCTGTTATCCTGAGCACTGTCACTCATATTCACATCTCCATCAGTATCTTCAAACCTAGACCGTGGTCCAGGGCCCCCAAACCCTCCTGAGTGGCTTCCCCGCTGGCGGTCTCTGCGGGATCTGTCATACGGCCGATTCTTGTGAGGGCCTCTGCTTTTACGGTTGCGAAAGTGTGGTGCAGTTCTATCATCATGCTCTGAGAGAGAGACAGAGAAACACTTAGATTAAAACTCATACTCATAAATGTAAAATATTAAGCCCTTTCAAATGTTTTTTTAAAAGATGTTCCTAAAAATACCTCTCACTAATATTAATAGAACCTACCCATATGTATAACTTTTATAATTGAGAGCACATTGTCAGTTATTTTTCTGTCTTAAGACTATAACTTATTCTCTAGTACTGAACCAACACACATGGCCGAAGTAACACACTGAGGAAACACTTCTGTCCATAATGTAACAAACACATCTCCAGGGAGCCCTTCACTAAATCTTTACCTCGCTGGGCCATGAAATCTGTGCTTGTGACTTCTCTCCTCACCAAAAAGTCCCTAAGGTCTGAGGAGAAATGGTGACAGATGTGAGATCAACACCGCAGTAAACATGGTTTCTTACCGTTGTAGTAATATCCGCCGTCCGCCATATTTCTGCAATAGTGTTGGATAACAAAAAAGAACACAGCACAAGTGGAGAATAGTATGCGTGAGGCTTGTCTTCTCTGTTTCACGAAAGACAAAGCCGAAGCTGTGGAAGTAACGCCAACATCCCAAGAGGCGCAGAGGAAACACAAAGGAGACTAAGACGTGGTCGCAGGCAGCTCTTTAACTAGCTGCTAGCTTAACTTAGCTTCTCCTACAGCGCGCTGGCAAGAAGAGGACGGAAATACATTTTTTCAAAACATATCTTTGCTTCCGGGTCAAAGACACGTGGCGGGAATTTAAATTAACAACAAAAAAGGAGAATATTATAAGAAAAACAGCATGATCAGTCTGTTGAGGTCTTTGCTAACGCTAACTTTAACTTTCGGTAATATTAGCTAGCTAAACTCAGTGTCGTAACCTACCTGGTCGGTGTTGGTTCCACGAGCGATTACACCGCCCAAGATACATAATTAATACACGTTTGACCACGGTATTTGTTACAACAAATTAACAGATAAGACTTAAAAAGCTCAAGTTCTGTATTTGTACAGATATTGACGAAAGACAAGGAGCTGTGGAAGGTCAACCCATGACAATTGGTGTTGTCATGGGTTGACCTAACAACTCAAGTTAAACAAATAGATGCATCTTTCGAAAAAAAAAAAAAATCGAAGATCACATATGCATCACTCGTTTATTTTTCAATATTGTACTTTCTAAATATTCTATTCATATTCTAAAGATATATTTCTTACTTGTTTTCGGCCAGTGCAAGAGGTTAAGCTGCTGCTATCTATATATATCAGAAAATGACTTTAAAGAAATTTTGTTGGTTTGGTTTGAATCTTTAGTCAGGTGTGGGTATTTTTGTCATTCTTTAAACTTAACCACTTAACTTATTTTACAATGAAGAAAATCACAATGTATTTTCCTTTTGACAAGTGTTGTTAGCCGCTGTCCAGTTACTGCAACTAACTAATTGCAAAAACTTCCACAAAATCACAGCGCAGGGGCATCTCTGGGGGGGGGGGGTTACAGGTGTAATAGATAACATTAATGATGTCTCCTTACTGCAGCATGCATATCAGATTGAGTTTTTGCAAGTTGACTGCAGCTATTTATATCCACCACCGTTTTTTTCTGTAAAAAGGATAAAATAGCTGCAATTATTGAAGTTGCACTGTAATGGTGCAAAAGTCAAGGTTGAGCAATGATGAATTTCATTCTACAAATGAAAATTTTGACAGGATTACAATGTAAAATATAGCATATATGTACTGACAGACTTCCAAGTCGCCATGACCAAATTTCATGTCCGATATAGGCTATTACGACTATGTACTCAAGCCTGCACGTTTTCTCTCCAACACAATTTGCAGCATTTCTCACATTGATGCATATTAGGTTACAATTCACTTATGTCTAACAGGTGAGGTTCAATGGTATCATTTAGCGGGGAGACTGATCTTACCATCGTTCACCACACGTGTCACCACCAGGTTTGGGTAGTTTGTCCCAAACGAAGTCCCACGGTCCATCCAGACACAAGTTAGGCCTTTAGAGAAACTTTCTGAATTTACAATATCGCTCAGAATATTTCAAACAACAGTGTCAGATGCTGAAATTCTTTTTTCCATTAGCAATAACCTGAGGGAGGAAAGCAGGAGGTTAGCTTTAGCTATTCGTTAGCATTAGCAAGGCGGTGCATCCCGCGCGACATCACGCGGACACAACGGAACAATTTTAGGTTAATTTCTTTTACCGTCGTTATTTTTCGCGTAAAAATGTTTTTGGGGAAAAGAAACAGCTGCTGCCGGGTATCAGGGTCGATGTCAATCGGTTTGTCCTGTCTTGTCGTCAATTTTCTCCAACACGAACCAATACCTGGCGCCACCTACTGGAAACAACCAGCATCCACTAATAAATACAGCGGCCTGAGTGCTGCTGCAGTGTGAAGTCCATCCATCCATCCATCCATCCATCCATTCATCCATCCTTTACCGTTTGACCGTTTACAATACTTTCTTGTACATTGGAGAGGCAAATGTATGGGTCTACAACTGTGTATCTGGACAAACAAATGTCCACCAGGACGAAATGAGGCAGCAGATTTTATAATGGGAGTGTATGGGAGCTGGAGGAGGACTTGTCTCGACAGTTGGTCCGCTGCAGCTGTCCCTGTACGTCCTCTGACAATGAGACCCCCACTATGTAAGAGAGGACAAGTGTAGCTACAGTGGGTCCAGCATTCACACCAGCATTCACACTAATAAAGATTTGGATCTCAATAGCATTCACACTAAATACAGATATAAGAAGAAAACTCTCATCTTCATTTGACTATTTATCTTGTGACCTTTTACAAAGAGTATATTGTGTTAAGTGAATCTCCAAACCATTTTGTCCCAGAGATGTCTGTAACATATTGCTAATTTAATATAAAAAGGGAAAGGCTTTTACTGTGCGTGTTTGTGAGTGTGTGTGTGAGTCATTGTGAGACAGCTTAGTCTGTGTTGCAACACAGATGAGATCGCTGAGTTTTTGCATATCAACTGAGAATGAGCAAATGAAGAATGTACATCTCTGGCTTTATGGTTCTTTGACTCCAAAAGAATAAAAAGTCTCTTAAAATCTTGTGAGTCTCTTTGCAACACAACACTGTCTCCACTATTTGAGTATGTACATATTAAACATACAAATCCAAGACAACCACTTTCTATGGATTTTTTCTACAGAGAATTTCCCTTTCTTATTCCTCAGCCTTTCAAGACAGAGTCCACAAAAATAAATCTTTCTCTGTTGTCTCTTCTGGTGAATGAAACAAGTCAACAGTTCAAAGTGTAACAGCATCCACTTTTATCCACTTCATCATGAAATCCAATGTGGTTTCTGAGTATTTCATCAGTCACTCTTCTCTCTCTTCTCTCCACAGCTGCTCTCCTGCTGCCAGGAGGCCAGAGTGATGGCCTGACTCAGAGACGTGATGAGGGAGGTCAGACCGATGAGGTATCCATCCTCCCTGTTCCCCTCAGCCCACGGGACATTGTGTCGGAGCTTCCACGTGTCAGGCAGCGGGGTTGTCTTTCCAAAGTCTATCATCCACACGCTGGCCTTGTTGTGGTCATGTACAAAGAGAAGCGAGCTGCCAATCACCTGATCAAGCATAAAAACAAAATGTGGATTCACTGTAAGAGTACAGATCCAATCGGAACAACAGGACTGTGAAGTTCATTCACAGATTACACTGTATTTTAAAGGAGAATTTAACAAAAGAAGAGTTTTCTGTACAAGTAAACCAACCTCATGGCTTCTGAAAAATGGTGAATACATCAGTGCTTCACTCAGGGCCAGGAGTCTGGAATGATACGCTTTCTGGAAAACCACATGACCACAGATGTTGTTTAACAGCAGCAAATGGCACACCACACAACACAGGGTAAAAGAGTATCTTAATAAAGTGAGGAGAGCAAACATGTCAGAAGGTCTGTGACAAAGATTAAGGAAGGAAATTTAAGAGAATGAGTTGTTATTTTTTTCAGTTTTTGGTGAATTTTGAAATCTTCACTTCAGTTTTTTACTTTGTATTGTATCCATGCTTATTTATGTATTGCACTTGATATTACCTAATTCTGCATAGGTCATGCTGTCTTGCATGAGACAGCAGGTGCTTTTACTGTAACATTGCTAAATAATGTACTGTACGCTGCACACGCCTTGTACAACTGTGGGTAATACAACCAACATTTCTATTGTGTTTCCTGTGTACAGATATGCACAACTACTCTGTTGATATTCCCAATGTAAATGCCTCTCCCTTTACATGTTATTCTATTTTATCTTATTTTTCTCACCTCTACATTGACTTTGTGTTTACCATGAATGTGAGCTGTTGGAAATAATGAAGTGTCAATTTATTGTACTAATTTATAAAAAATAAATCCCCATTAAAAAAAGTTAAAACACAGTGTCTCTGTGTTGTGATATGGTCGTCCTGGGTGACTTTCTTTACATATGCACAACAGGAATCACTTCACTAATTGTTGTTTCCAGGGCTGTTGAATTTATTCTCAATTTTTAAGGCTGCTGAGCCTGTTTTCTTTAACTTTACTAATTATTTTTTTAGTTTTTAGATCTGATTTTTTTTACTTTAAATGATATTTTCTACAGTAAAAAAAAGTTTGGAGGTGTTTCTGTAACAGACAGAACTCACCAGAGTGTCCAGCTGACTCCTGGTGAAGTAGAGTAATGCCTCTGTGACCTGAGCTAAAGTCTGAATTTTTCGGAAGTCCCGCTGGATACTACCGTCCTCCATCTACCTCACAGAGACAGAATGACATTAACATGGACATGACACATGCAGCTGCACTAATCAGGTAAGTATCAATGATCTTTCCTGCTCTCACTCCTACCATAATGCCCTCTATCCTTAAGCCCTGCTTGCAAGTAGACGTGGTTGCATCCCTCCACTGAAGGTAGCGCCATTTGGTCACCCCTTTCTGTGCGTGTTCCTGTGCTGATGGAGCAGATGGGTCTATTTTCATCATCTTCTGATACATGTCACTCCGAATGCTGGCTTTGGTACGAGCCTTGATAATTTCTTCCTCCTGGTATGTCCTGACAAGAAAACTCCCAAATGTTACACGATATAGAAAAGGACCAAATGTGAAGATGAACATTGTTTCTATTCCAAGACCAGGTTATTTAATTAGTTTTGAAAAAGCACATGAGGATCATGTGAACAAACCCCCCAGAATCAACATGCATTATTCACAAATGATGAGGTAGATTACACCACAGATTTTTTATATATATATATAAGTAGCTACTGTGTGCAAAGTATATATTTTGTCTTTAAATATGACAAAAAAAATGCAAACTTGAATATCAACATAGGGCCAACTCCTTAATCCACATTGTGTATAAGATTATTGTTTAATAGGCAAACCATCTTTAGAGATATCGAGACCAGTTAACATATCATTTAAGTAAAAGTAAAACTTTCTACAACCAGGACTGCACTAGTCACCTGTGGAGAAAACCTACCTGACTCCCATCTTACAGTCCATGATCACAGGCCTCCTCAGACCGCTTAGCAGGTCCTCTAGTCGGATGTAGCAGTGCTCCCCTCTGGTGACCAAACCGTGGTACTGCGGGACAAAAGGTCTCAGAGGGTCTCTCATCAGACACTCCAAGCACTTTGCCTCAACTTCACTATACAGTTTCAGCACCTCCCCTCCATTACTCAGCTGGAAGTTTCCTGGTGACAGCAGCAACGGGGGACAAAAGATCAGATTAATGTATTTCCACATGTCAAAGCTGCCTGAGCAAAAATCTTTACCAATTGCAACTCAAATTCTTCCCTATTTATTTCTTAGATATGTGATTTTTGTGTTTAGTTACAAGGAAGGTCTATATTTTACACTCATCCTTTTTAATCTTCGATCAGATTAAACATGCTCTAAAACACATTGTATGAACTCAACATGTCTGGTGATGAACTTAAATAGAAGCTGGTTTTCTTAGATTTCAAAGAGTTGAGATTTTGTTGATAAAATGTGTTAACAGAGCAGCAGTGAGATCAGTAGTGTAGAGATGTATGCTGGATGTAAAGTTTGAGATTCTGATGTTTCCATATTCACAAGTGTGCAGAGGCTTCTCACAAAAAGCTTCAAAATCATGGCGAAAACAATCTGACATTTATGTCCTTCAGGATTTGATCACAGTGTTTTCTGAATGCCTGTATGTGTGTGCATGAACTCTAACACACATGCCTTGGTGTCCTGCCAGCTGGACCCAGGAGCTCTGCCGCCTCAGTGACCAGTGCATCATGGTCAGGTAGGTTTTCCATGAGCGGGACTGAAACATAAAAGAGGAGCAGATTTTAGAGGGGAGCAAAAGATAATCTTGTAGTCATTGTTTTTGTCAGCTATAAACAAATTCCAATTTTCCTGCTGTTCTTTTCAGGCTGTTGCCACAGGAGACATATTGATTTGTCATTTCCTACTGTGACATGTCAAAACATCCGCTGCAAAAAAAGAAAACAAAAAACCCACACAGCAGCTGAAGGGCACACAGTCATCTTTAACTCGGTTGCATATTGGATTGTGTCTCATTTGTGTCTCTTCTGACAAAAAAAACTTCTCTTTAAGTGACCTCACACACCACATATTCACCACTTCTGTGAAAATATACATTAATTGTAATGTAAACACCTTTTCTGTCTTCTGTAAGTGTTCAGTGTCAGGGCAGGTGTTGGCCACAAACAGAACACACCTCAACAGTTATAATCTGCTTTGTATATACACAAAACAACAGCCACAAGAAACAGACGTGACCAATGGAAAACTTGAAACAAAGAAGAGCTGGAGCAGAAATGAGCATGCTCAGTAGAGACAAAAGAAAATCATTGGTTTGCAGTTTGATCAATATGTCTATAATATTAGACTATGACTTATACTATGTTAATCCATAGAATTGCAGATCTTTGGATGCTAAATGTCACTATCCTGGTATAAACATTATACGGTGATGATGCTATTTTCACATAGTACCTCTGCCTTATATACAGTATCTGACTGTGCAAACACACTGCATTAAGAAAATGATGTACTACTCCCTAGTCCTCCCCCCATGGTCTGCTCCTTTCTACTCTCATATCTGTAGCAGCCAGGCATGCAAACGCCATTCAAATAGGACTTTGTCAAAGTTCTCTTTCAAGCCCATGCAAATCACCAGGACCACAGGTGCAAAGAACAGTTGAAGGATATGGCTCTATGCTGCATCTATGGAAAACCAGAGCAGCTACATGTGCATGGGAGATGCTAGTGTAAGGATTGGGATTTCAAATTCCCAAAATAAAAAAAACAGTTCATACTGCATCTGTCTTTACCGTGTTCAGCTATCCTCACCTTTCTGAATGTCTTTCTCTTCGATGCAGCATCGTCTCCTTCGCTGAAGACCTCATCACTCTCTGCTGAGGAGAGGCTGATGGAGGAGCAGGAGGAGGTGGAGGAGGAGGAGTGCATGAGCTTGGAGAGAAACGGGTGCGGGGAAGACCACTGATGTGTCGTGGAGCCCTCTGTCACCCCTGGCTCTTCCTCTGCCTCTTCATGCTCCATCTCATGGGTGTCCCCACTACTCTTGCTCTCCCCCTCGACAGCTGAAATAGGAGATCTATCCCTCTCCTCTCCCTCTTTTTCATCCCTTGCTCTGTCAAAACTGTTGTTCTTACCTCTCCAGTGCTTCCACTCAGTGTTTGCACCCCCTTCTCTTTTCTCATCATCATGCTTCCCTTCTGTTCCAGTCTCCTCCACCCTTCTCTTACCACTCCACCTTCCTCTCTCTGGGCCATCTGTCTCCACTTCAAAGCTTCCCCCTAACCTCCCCTTCCTCCTTGATCTCCATTTTTCCTTCACTCCATCCCTGGTACATCTTGGAATCACCTCGACTTCTTCTCTTCTTCCTGTGCCTTGAATTTCTCTGTGTCTGTCTTCCCTCACACGTGTTACATACAGTTCATTGTCTGACTCTTCATCTTCTCCTATCCCACCTATGCACTGGCTGTAAGGCGGGAAGCTTTTAGTTGACTGAAGTCTGGGTCTGGATCTCGCTCTGCTCTCCCTGCAGCTGCTGGATGGCCCTTCACTGATCGACAGATGCTGACGTGTTTCATCATCTCCTCTGGTACAACAGTCATTCTCCATAATTTCCATCTTCATCATCTCCATGTTGTCATCAGCTGTGGTATCCATCCTTGTGTCCAGTGTGGAGAGGAGATGGTGACTCTGCTCCCTAAGCACAACATGTGCTTGTACAACAGGGAAATGTTTACGAGAGATGCTCAGTTTTGAATACGTTTGAGGAAGTGCATTTACAAGTCTGAATACCACTCTAACGTTCCTAAAAACATCACAAATGGAAAAATAAAACCACAAACTCTCAAATGCATCTAACTTACCTTACTTGTGCTTTCCACCAGTTGTTTTCATTGATATGATCACTTGTGCCTGTCAGCGAGCTACTCTCTCATTCTCTCTGCTGTGGCCACATTTTGCATGTAGTGACGCTACTAAGTTTCCAAAGTTTTGTTCAGCGCTGGAAGTTGGCCAACAGTGCCAGAGGCCAAGAGGACATCCAGGAACGACAGCATCAAACAGGGAATAATAGGCGTTTTAAAAATGGCATCAGGTTTCATTGCATCAGGTAATCAGAGTCTGTATTAGAATGAACTTTTACATACTGGACATTTTGACTTCAAATGTAATCATACTCATTTAAATGATAAAAGTTAAATGTTTCACATGCTACAATTTCAAGCAACAACAGCATTAACAACATTTGAAACCAACATTCCAGGCAGCATGATAGTTACACAACCATAGATTACATAACTGAAAGAAAACAGGAACTTCAGGTAGTAGGTAATCAGCATTTTGATGTATATCTACACAGGTACGTATCCTAAGCTGAGTGTTATATACTGTAATACTGATACAAAATACAGAAATAGTTTATGAAAATGGCATAACAAACTAAAATAAAAGTCTTTGGGGAAAAAAAAACAAAACAGTGGCATATTTTTTTAAAAAAAAGCACAACAGCAGAACTGTGTCCATTTACACAGATAATCAAGTCAAATACAATTTACTGGGACTTGTACAGTACATAAATGTTTCATTTTCATTTTTCTTCGTATTTATCCTGTTTTCAATTAAGAGGGAAATATTGTATTTGTTACCAGGCTACATTCATCTGGCAGCCAAAGGATCTGAATTTATTTAGATGTTTGGTTTTTTTTAACCATTGTAGAACCATCATCTCCTTGTCAAAACACCAAGAAATGTATCAAAGACTTTGACAGTTATTCTTTAATTGCTGAATTAGAATGAAAATTTTGCACACAATAGGGTAAAAATAGCAAATAACAGAAATGTTAAGGGAATTATTTAATGTATTTCACTCTGTTCCACATTTATCTGTATTTATTCATGATAAATCATGATATTCATGTTTATTTATTTCATAATGTCCTATGTATTTTCTTTATGATTTAGTATTGAACACTTTGGATCCTAGCCAGGAAGTGCAAAGTTGTAAAAAGGCACTGAAAGCAAAAAGTAGTATTCAGTGATAAAGCTTCAGATGTGCCACTCAAAGGGTCCTAACATCAGAGCTAAAACACCAGCATGTGAGAGGGCACAGAGCTCAGGATGTACTCACTCATTTTCAAACACATATCGATCTTACATCTTCACCTCGCTATTATGATCACTCCACACTTTCTCCCTGTCATTTATTAATGGCCTCAGGCGGCAGCTGATTCATGTATTGCACCCTGACCACGAGTGCTCTGCACCTCTGTAATTCTGCCAATATGCAAAAGGGGCTCCTCCTGGCTCAGATCTGTGGGGTTTATCTGGAGGGGACCCAGCAGCTCTGCAATACCTGTCAAACAATTAGTTTCTGCAGTCAAACACACTACAACACACTTAGGGTGCGAGTACCAAGTCACTGATGCAAACCATTTAAATCATTAGAATTCTGTGTGCTATGTGCTAATGTGTCTGTGTTATTTATTTGTACCCGAAGCAACATCTTTTTCATCCTCTTGCTGGTTGTTTTCCTCCGTCTCTGACAGCCGTCCATCTGTTCTGGGCTGTTAAGGACAAGAAACTCAGTGATAGATGAGTGTGAGCTATGTCACCTGGAGGCAAATATCCCCCCCCCCAAAAAAATTGCTATTCCAGCAGCAATTTTAGTCTTTTGTGTTCAGAATGCTGAAAGCTGCCAAAGCTCTCTCTCAGGTCCCACAGTAAAGGTAGACTCCACTGGGAATCAAGCTGGGGACCTCCACTTGTACCCAAGTAATATGTGCCCTAACTGCTAGGCTATAATGCAGCAAGATTAAACACAGCAATCTGATTTCCTTTTATATTAAAAAATATTTAAAAACCCATAAAAAACAGTTAAAAAATCATAATTAACTTCTACTAAAATAAACCATTATAGATACAACAACCAAAAATAATAGCACCCATGTCCAAATATGTCCATGTCTACATGGCACAGAAGACATGACAATCGTGTTATTTGCTCTCATCAATCACACACTCACTTAGCTACAAACTCATGAGGTGTGCAGCCGTGCAATTAAATACAGTGCTGTGCTGTCCGTAGTAGTGGGTCTCCCTCTCACCTGCTGTGGTACCCAGCCCTTTCTGAACAGCTGCCTCATGTAGCTGAAGACAAACAGCATGCTGAGGAAGGTGAAGTTACTGGACACACCCACTAGGGCTGATGTGACAGGAAAGTAGAACAGCAAGTATCTGATGAGGGGAGAAAAACAAACCAAAATGTTGTCACCGGAATTTAACATGTTAAGTAATCCACACATCTGTTCAACCAAAACTTTCATGTTCATTCTCTCTAACATGACAACTGGAAACATTGTTTGGACAGAAAAAACATGCACTCTATTGTGACTAGGCAGGTTGACAGAGTATATTTCATCTACAGAGATATTGAACTGCCTGATCTACCAGTGCCAACAAAAAACAATGCTTCAGTGCAGGTATATATGAATAATATTCACCTTATTCCAGTGAATTGAGCGTGAATGTACAGATGAGATGAGTAGATCTGGACCTTGTTGGACAGAACCTCAATGACAGCTACGGCTGAAGGGGCATACTGAGCATAGAGGAAAACCTTTTAACTTCAACAAAACACTTGCAGTTGTTTCTCTGTCAGTAATCAATGATCTCTCGCTGCTTCAGAACCTACAAATCCAATATCCATCTGCAACTCACAGGGTTGTCTGTAAAGTCTGAGAAGAGCTCCAGGTCCAGCACTTGTTTCTGCTCTGCTGCGCCGCTCAGAAAGGCCGGGAGGAACAGCAGCGTTGACAGAGTCCTCAGCAGATCGGATCGGTATCGCAGCATGCTCTGACCACAACACAACAGTCATCATCACATGCAGTACATTTACAGTATTCATTTGTATCTGGTAATTTCGTGTTTCTATCCACAGAAGACATCTTCACTGATGTTATGAAGAATATTTAAGAAAAAAATGGTTAATACTGACATGAATGCTGCAGGTTTAGCTTCAGTATGACTCTGATTGGGTTATGAGCTCATCTTTAAAATGAACACAAACAAAAGCTGATCTCAGCGGACTCTGTTTTTGCATTCATGTTTTGGCCTTGCACTTTGTGACAGTGGATTTGACTGAAATTCAAATAAGCTCTTTTGTAAATGTAGCATCAACATTTAGAGTAAAAATATTTCATACAGTTCTATGCAGTTACATTTATAAAACGCCATATCAGCACTAATATGTCTAACATATATCTAATGTGTCATTCAAGGGTCTAAAGAATTTTAATTAGTGGACTGTTGCACTTGTTTGCATAACAATAGAAAGGGTGGTTTTATTTTTCAGTGTTTATATTACTGAACTCAGTAATGCTGTCCATTTCACATTGATATTCATCATGCATCTCTTACTGTGCAGTGACTATTTCATTTGTCCTGTCATCTCTGTCACCTGAGCACTGAGATCACCTTCGGTTGCAGCAGAGCTCTGCACAAGCATAAGCAGCTTTAATCTGGCTCCAACCAGGTCGAGTGAATAAAAGGTTATTATGCGTCAGCACTGTACTCACAAAGCGAGAGCTGGTGGCGGACAGCTGTTGTTTTGCCTGAGAAACACACAGCAACAGTAAATCACTGGACTGTGGCCAGACGTTGCCTCCTTGGGGCTGAAATAAAAATATTATTGCAACGTACAGAACGAGCAGAAGAGGCAACTTGTGCTCCAGCCTGAGAGAAACAGGTTGTCTTGATCATGAACATCCCCAACTCCTGATTGGCTGGGGATTCAGGCATCTCCAGCTGCAAAGAGATCCGATAGGCCTGGCCGAATGTCAGCACCTGGATGTACATAAAATCATCATATCCATGGAAATGTTTTATTAATGGGTCAGTGTTTAATACACGGATAGATACATGCATGGGTAGATATAGAGACATAGATAAACATACATGCTTCTTGTTTTTCATCAGAGAGATGTTGGCCAGAGGATAGGAGCACAAAAAAGAAGACGGTGATTCACAGTCTGTCCTGCGGACAAAACCATAAAAAGCTGAGTGACAGAGAAATCAATCAATACAGAATAGAAAATAGAGAAACCAATACAAGCAGAAGTTTTTTCCTGGTGGAACTGGCCATGACTTGACATACTCACCTGTAGTGATAGTGCACAGGTGTAGAAAAGGTTGCTTTGGGCATGTAGGAGTAGTAGAAGCTCCCGTATAAAAAGGCAGCGAGCCAGAGGAGCAGAAAGACAACAGAGGACACGAGGAAGCCCTGTACAATTCTCTGACGGACTCGTAACATCGCCATGGCGACAGCATCCTGAAGACTCAGTAACAACTGACCGATGAGGACTGATGGTTCTTCATCATCTTCTGAACTCAAATGACTTTCTTGATCCATAAAATCTAATAATCAAACAAAGATAAAAGTTATCCAACATTAAAAACAAACAAACAAAAACACAGAGGAGAGGTGACTGTCGTTAAAAGGACTGACTCAGTTAAGGGTTAAGTTCCATACTCGGTGAAACAAAATGTGTTGACGTCTAAACACTTATCTGATTCACATTTTCCTGAAATGAAGACAAACTGAGTATTGTATAAAATTCCTAAAACTAACTGTGACTGATGATGTTATGGTGTTCAGCTACAAGCTTTCAAAGAGATCTGTAAAACCACTGAGTCCAATCACAGTCACAAGCAGAGAACTTTCACATCAGATGACTCCAATCTGTGTCAACAGTCAGCTGCCATGTCTGACTGTGAGAAACTAAGAACTGTGCATCAACTTGTTTGGAGATACTGGGTGTTGTGTAATGATGTTTGATATCTAAAGTTTGATATTTAGTCATTAAAAGAGGAACAGAGTTGCGACTTGCTCAACACAGGAACACTGACATGCAGATTTTCATATCAAGGTTTTTGCTAACAAGAATTGCACAGCAGAGGAGGAACTGTGTTCTTACCTCAGTATTTAAGTCCGGAAAACAAAACAGTCAAATTAAAACTTGACTGTCAGAACATAACAATTTGTTCAGCGTCAAGCAGCAATATGCCCTTAACAGTAATCTGTCTTGATAAAAAAACAACTCACCACGTGTTGGGAAATCACTTCTCCTTTCCCTGAAGTCCCTTAGTTTACGCTTTACAATGTCTTGATGAAATGTGAACTGAATTCCCCTCAGTGTGTTATCCTCAGTGCATGAAAAGCTGCCATTGGATGAGATTTAGACCATCCCACATGAAGAGAGCTGCTGCTGCCAACTGGAACAGAGTTCTTAGTGTTGAACATGACACTGACAGCAGGGCTGAGGTGTGACAACTATAAAGACACAGTGAAATACTTGAAACACTGAAAAAATATTCAAAAATAAATGCAATATTACAAACTAATAGCTACTACTTTTAACCATGAGGATATTTCAGTGACGCTACTGGAAATAAAACCAGATTAGTTGGTGTATTTTCACAATGGATCATGACAAACTCACATACTTTTACCCGTACTGGCTATTTGTGTTTATTTGACACAGTGTTACATGCTTTTTGTTGTTGTTCTTTTTTTTTTCCCCATTGGTGCAAAATGGGCTGCAGACCGCCAATTCACCACATTGTCTATTACTCCTGATTCCACTGTCAAATAGATGCAACTAATGACTCTGAAACCTGACGTAAACAATACATTCACAATCCACCTCTTATATTTCATGTCTTCCTTACCTTAGAACAATTAGGAACTGAGTGACTGTTTTAAATTTGAGGCTCAAGCATCTGACATGTCAAAGTAAAAAAAAAGTATGCATACCTCAATTAAGTATTGATGGATTGTAGTTTTTTAGTTTACTACAAACATTTTACTAGCAAAATAAAAGATAGTATAATATGTTTTTGTCATATAGAAACCATTTATTTTTATGCCTTTCTTTGTACCTCACAGT
>OOFC01023208.1:0-21622 GCA_900323345.1 Pseudochromis fuscus
TTGCTGTCAACAGATTTTTTGGGGGACACTGAGGAAGGCTTCTTTGAAGCTTTGGCAATGTTTATAAGAGGCTCCTCATCAGAGTCATCATCTGTGTTCAAGTCTGACACAGATACAGGAAAAATATTAAGTCCTTCACTTCAGACACAAGTCAGAAAACACACAGTTTAAAGTTGATGACATGTGGGTCTGTATCCACCTGCATTCTTGTTATTTGTGCCATTAGATCTGGGTGGCAGGTTTTCCTTTTTCTCTAGTTTCTTAAGTGGCACAAAGGCTGTTTTCAGCTTTATCAGTGGCTCGTCATCTGAGGAGTCATCCGAAGCTACAAGATACAAACACACATAATTTGGCAAAAATACTTAATATTTATTTTAACACAAATAGAGATTAGTACTTGAACTAGCTCTAAATGAGCTAAAGTTTATTAAATCATTCTGGCAGGTCAAATGAAGAGGTTACCTACCTGTTTGTATTTTTTCTTTATGTTTTGTTACTGTTTTATTTTTTGCTGAAGTCTTCTGCTGTTTGGGAGCATTTGTCTTCTTCCTCTTTGTTGCTGCCAGTGAGTCATCATCCGAGCTGCTCAAGCTGCTGTCTGAGGATAAAGACTCTATTAAATTTGAAGAGGTGATGACTTAAACAACCTGTAATTAAACTGAAATAAACTTATTCTTAAATTTCACCCATTCTAATGAAGAGGTTATCTACCTTTCAACACTTTGTCTTCATGTTTTACATTTTTCTGGTTTGGTGGAGCCTCTTTATCAGCATTTGTCTTCTTCCTCTTTATTGCTGCCACTGGCTCATCATCCGAGCTGTCACTGGACGTCTCACCATATTTAACTACAGCAAAAAACACAAGCACATACTGTTAGATGCTATGAGAAAAGTATTTTACCAAGTTCTGATTTCCACCATTTCACAAATAACCTTTTTTCTTTGCTGCATTCCTTTTGGATTTAAGAACTGGGCTTGTTTTGGATGGCACCCCCAACGATCTCCTCTTGTGCAGTGTCTTGGCAATTTCACTCAGAGGTTCATCATCTGAGCTGTCGCTGTTGTCCAGTGACTCTATGTCACAAAAATAAAGTCAAGAGTCAGTGTCAGGCACAAAGAGCTGCACTTTGCTGTTTATGCTCCACATCCTTGAAGAAAAAATAATCTCACCTTTCTTCTTGCTGTCAACAGATTTTTTGGGGGACACTGAGGAAGACTTCTTTGAAGCTTTGGCAATGTTTATAAGAGGCTCCTCATCAGAGTCATCATCTGTATTCAAGTCTGACACAGATACAGGAAAAATATTAAGTCCTTCACTTCACACCTTCACAGACACAAGTCAGAAAACATACAGTCTAAAGTTGATGACATGTGGGTCTGTATCCACCTGCATTCTTGTTATTTGTGCCATTAGATCTGGGTGGCAGGTTTTCCTTTTTCTCTAGTTTCTTAAGTGGCACAAAGGCTGTTTTCAGCTTTATCAGTGGCTCGTCATCTGAGGAGTCACCTGAGGCTACAAGATACAAACACACAGAATTTGGCAAAAATACTTAATATTTATTTTAACACAAATACAACCAGAATATTATGTGTTCTGTCATCCTCATTACCTTTGTCCTTTTTTGAATCTGCTGTGGAGGTGGGGGTTAAGCTGTCGGGGCTGTCACATGACTTTCTGTTCTCACTGTGTGGCCTGGTCAGGAGTTTTGACAGAGGGACGTCATCATCATCATCATCAGAGCCGGAGCCAGAGCCGTGCTTTGCTGATCAGAAACAAAACAAAAAACATCCAGGCTGACTCTACAAATTGTTTTTACTAACATATACCACAGCTCCATTACTCATTCACATCAGGTTACTCAGGGTCTGCTTTACCATTTGGTAAGTTAGAGTTACTTATTTTTAAAAAGTGTAATATTGCTCGCTGGCGTTATTTTTTTCTCTGCAGATGAATCATTAAATTTGATGACAAGCTGTACACATGCAGACTATGTTTCATCAGCAATCAAGTCATCCCTACTTATGAAACGACTGAAGACAAATTACTTGTATGTACATGTATCTAGAAAGCTGTTTCTGAGAGCAGAGTTGTGGCCATCAATTTTCAGTACCACTTACTGTGTATGACCATTACAATATTAAGATATCATGAAAATATCTTCTACTGAAACGGATTTAACTCTAATTATTAGAAATGTATTCAGTATTATAGCTGTTAATTATCAAGAAGTACTCAATTTTTTTACTTGAGTAACAGCTGAACTCCCATAACAATAAAGTAACAGTACAAAGGTCAATATTATCCACAAAACACAAGACTAACAGGAACATAACTCGTTGGGTTAACTGTTCTGAAGTTAAGCTAGCAGCAGTGACATCAGCGGTTTATTACGAAGTTGTAAGCTAGTTTAGCTGTTAGCAGAATAACCGGACTCCTCAGTTGAAACTAACAATAACACGGTTGATCTAACTACCTGGAGAGTCTTGCTCCACATTATCGTGCAGGTCGGCGGCAATGCAGTTCATGTTGTGGGTCCCTATGTTGTATGAATGATTTTCACCCGCAACGCGCCAACTTGGTTTGACAGTTGTTAGCTCCTGGTTGAGTTAACGTTAGCTAAGTTTGGTTTTATCTGGTTGTTGTGTGTTTCTTTCACCAGCTGTCCTGGTCCTCCAGCCTGCAGCTACAGTTACTGTCCTTCAGAGATGCACTAAAACTGGTCATTAAAACAGCCAGTCCCCCCTTGTCACAGAGGCGGTGTGGTCCCAGATCACATCTGCTTTGTTTTCTTCCTTTTGGCGTTTTCGAGGAAGGCGGTAGGTCGAGGGTTGATGATGTTGCACAACGTCATTGGTCCACTGACAACCTGTCGCCGAGCAACGAAACTGAGGGACAAAACTAAACCCAAACTCTAACCTAACCTAATTGTATTAAAATGTAATAACAATAATCTTTATTTATAAAACACCTTTTATACATGAAATGCTGTACAATCATCAAATGAATGAAAATAAAAGTGAAATTGAATTAATTATGTTCTTCCATTTCAATTACTTTCATCTTCATTTTGTTACAGTATGTGTTTGTCTTATGTTAAAACAAAAAAGGTAAATAAAGTCAGTATATATGGTTACTTGGTAGTCTAGGGTAAAAAAAAATCTTCTTCAGCTGGCTGCACATCCTCTTTTTCTACATCCACTAACCTCCTATTTGCCTCCTGCCTGGCTGTACCATCTTTAGCATCCTTCTGTGAATATACATTTGCTTTCCCTCCTTTGTACATATCCAAACCACCTCAATCTGGTCTGTCCTCTTCACTCTCAAAGAGAATTCAGCTCTGGTAAGCTTCCCGTGACGGTTAAATTGGATAAAAGATGACAATATAACCTCAGCAAGTCCATTAAAATGTTTCTTAAGTATTAATCAGCAAGAAAAAAAAAAAAATCGATATAATCGTGGCAGTTGATAGCTCAGTTTATTACACACATACAAGATAAATACTCAAGCATTGTAATGTCAGACAGTTCGGACATGATCCAGACAAAGATATGAATTTACACATAAAGCATCATTAGTCAACATTGATCAACGTGAGTGAGGACACTGCTGTGCTGTTCCCCAACCCAAAACCTCAGGAACTTAACTGCTCAGGAATTAATGCAAGATAAATGTGGAGGCCAACCAACTTCAAAAATGTCCAATCTGGTTATTTTTTGCTGGGTCCTGATTACATCCCTGAGAAAGTACGGGGACAGTCTGGTATTTACTGATCAATCTCAGCCCTACAAGTAAGTAAACTTGCCATACAAATGATCAACTCATTCACTTTCCTCTTCTCTTAAATCAAAAGTGCTATCTCAAAAGGTACTCCTACTGTGTATCTAAACTTTCTAGCCAGTCAACGTCACCATGTGTAGCAACACATTAATCACAAACAGTACAAGTGAAATCCATTACAGTCATATAAAACATTGGTAGGTAACTCTCTTTTAAATAATGTAATCACATAATCTTTTGATCCTTGGAGATTAAATAAGATTCAGCTGAATTCATGATGAGATGACTGAGTGTTTACCAATGTTTCATCACAAAATACAAATATCATTCAACTCAGAACATCTTCCGACACAGCGATCCAGACACAGACAGAAACTGTTCGCTCTTTACTCTTTGCTATTAAGATTTTTGCATCTTGTCACCGACAAACATTTTACCTGAAGGATTTTGTTATAAATAAAAAAGCACTTGAACTTCTCCTGTGGTAAATAAGTACACCCAGGCCCTGGAGAGCCCTACTTCACCCCTCTACTGGAAAGCCACTAATGGCGTCTTGCTGATCAGACACATCACAGTACAGCAAAACATCACTTCAAGTGGAGCCATTCAGATGACACAGTCTGAGCTGATTAACGGTCTGTTGCTCGGTGCAACCCGTGAGTCCGTGCTGGTGTGTTTTGTTTTGTTTTGTTTTGTTTTGTTTGAGTGCTCTGGGACTGACAGGTTACATGGCGGCCATCTTGCTGGCCTCTCTGACCCCGCTGAGGTAGGCTCCTGTCACAGTCTGGGGAAAGTGTCTGTTGGTGGCCTGGTAATAAAAATCAACAACAGGAAAATAATTTAAAAAGTAAATTTAACTCACACACATGCTGAAAATCAGTTTAAAAGTCTCCAGTATGTTCATAGGGGCATCAAATTAAATAAAAAAAAAGGACTAAGTAAATACAGGACTAACTACATACTGGGTTCATTTAACCCAGTAAGACGGGGATAAAAACCACAAAATACTGAGTAAAAATAACAGAATATTTGGTAAAAACAACAAAATTTTGGTTAACAATAAATAAATTCAGATTCCTTAAGTACCAATATTTAATAAAACAAATAAATCCGTCTGTACACCCTCATCCATACTTCTTGTGTTAAATAAACCTGGAAGAGTTTTTTCAGGTACAGTTATTTCTGTGTTAAAAACGAAAAACAGCATCGTTACCTCGCCAGCAAAGAAAACTTTCCCCTGCACGTCTTCGGCGAGGATGTCGTAGGCCTCTCCGCTGCCCCCCGTCTTCACAAAGCTGTAGGACATCTGAGACCAAATGTCTTTGCTCCAATGTGTGACAAAGAAATGCACTGGCTCCGGGACCTCCTGTCAAGCCATCAAAACACATGTTAAATCAATGGGATTGTGGGACTGTGTATTCTGGAAGTGTCCCGATTATCATCAGTAAATTCACATCTTTTAGTAGTTTACTTCTTGCAACAATCTTCTGAGGAACTTTTTCATCTGTGACAGCATTACCTGCTCTTTGAAGAGTTCACGTAGGACCTTCACACACTCGTCCACCACCTCCTTGTCCTCCATGTCCCGGACAGCAGGCACAGCATCACCAGTGATGACAGACATCAGCACGGCCTGTTTCCCCTGCACACAGATGAAGACACTGTATCACACACACAATGTTTTCCTTCTCTTTTTATTTGCTTTTTAGATGCTGAAGGAATTCAACTCTCTTCATTGTTTTATTTAAAGCCTACCTGTGGATCCAGGTCATAGAAGACACTGAACATGCCTCTCTTGTCAGGGCCTGGTGGGATGTGGCCAAAGTAATCTGCTCCTTGGATTTTTTTGTCCCAGAATCTGTACGGGAACTGAAGAGCGATCTGCAGGAAGATTGTTTTTTAATCAACAAACTGATTGTCAAGAACTGTAAATGAACTAGACCACACTTCTTTAAACTACACAAACAGTGACAACACCAATATTCAGACTGGACATTAGGAGGCACTCATGTCATGCTGATAATAATAAAAAACACATAAAACGACCGGTTTGGTGACCAAGAGGAAATTTCAATGTACCTACTGTGATTTTCTCAATGTTTCAAAATAAAGAATTTTAATTAAATAAATAAATAAATATTGATGCATTTCAAAAAAAGGTGGTATTAAATCCACCTGTCCAGCTTCTATGCTTTCTACAAGACTTTACAATAACTACCAGGTGACCATTAATCTCTTTGTATTGTTCAAAGAATAAAAGATTTTCCCAAACTATAATAGGTGGTTTCAATACTGCACTTTAATAATTACAAGGATGTAAAGTTCCCACTGTTGTTATTTTTCCTTGAGAACTTAATAAACAAAACAAATGCAGATGTTTTATCTGTGACCTACATAAGTATCTGACAGGGTAGTGACATTTTTACTTTTTTTTTACCTTTTCTATGATACCAGCTCCCAGACTGTGGATTGCTTTCAGTTTCCTCTCAGGAAGAGGTGGGTTGAACTGAATCAAGTTCTTCTGAAGCAAAGTGAGTGGGACAGTAACGAGGACCTGAGAGAGGAGAGGACGTTAAAGTAACCGAAACACATCAAACGACCAACAACGGCACATTTTCTAGCATCAAATCTTAATTTGACAATAGAAACCAAACAGTATCACAGAGTTTGTTTTATAACACGTCTTTACCTTCTGTGCCGTCCACTGGGATCCATCAGAGGAGGTAACTTTGACAGCATCACCTGAGTAATCAATGGCCTGAACCTAGAATTTAAAAAAAGAGAAACGGTACACAACTTTTGAGACCTACAATTGATTTACTATATCATAGATCTCTAGCAGGCAGACTGTGGACCCAGTAGCCATCCTACCTGGTCCTAGACCTACAATCAACAAATTATTATGGGATTTTAAATGTTGTCTGGGTGCTTATATTTTAAATGGTGCAGCTTCTCTAGTGTTCACGCACTGGTTTAATGTCTCTGGAAACTCACAGACCAGTTGTCCCAGCCCACAGAGAGGTGAGTGAGCAGGAGACAACACAGATACCAAAGCTATAACTAAGGACCTAATTCAAACTACAAACTGCAGATTTAAATCCTGGCAGGAAACAGAAAGTGGAAGAGTGAGATAAAAGAAATAAGTGAGATTTATTTATTGCGAAATTCATTGAGACTGTTAAGACATGAAACAGTTAAAGAAAAAAGGGAAGCTCCAGCTGCTGCTACACTTTATTCTTTCTAAAATCAAGCATTTTTATTTTAAGATGTACAATTTTTCCAAATCCAAACTTTATTCATTCTCTCCATTTCATTTTTAAATGCAGCCTCTCTTTTACTTAATGAGAGAAGAACAATATACATGTCTACAGTAATATACTGTATATCAGTATACTTCAATGTTCAGTGTCAAATATTGTTAAAACGTTTTCAGATGGTACTTTATTTATGTGATTCGACATCAGTTGACATCACACATCACACTAAATCATAAGTTAGACATTAGGATGATCCAGACCTTTGGTGGAGGAAATTTTCTCCAACTGGACCTGGTTGAATTTTAGTTAGATACCTTTGTACTATATAATTTAGTGCAGTGGTGGGCAATCCTGGTCCTCGAGGGCCTCTATCCTGCATGTTTTAGATGTGTCCCTCTTCCAACACACCGGATTCAAATGGCCAGGCTCGTTATCAGGCTTCTGCAGCTTGATGATGAGCTGGTCATTTGAATCAAGTGTGTTGGAAGAGGGACACATCTAAAACATGCAGGATAGCGGCCCTCGAGGACCAGGATTGCCCACCCCTGATTTAGTGTCATGTGAGTAAATAGAAAGTAAAATCCATCATTGAAATACTGAGTTACAAACCGGACAGTTTGTGCGGATGTCGAGGCCCTCGGCCAGTTGGTGGAGTAAAACAGAGTAGCCCTTGGTGAGTAAAGTGTGGTCTCCTGAGAACTGGGCAAAAAATTCATTGTGGTCCCAGGATCTTGCTGATACCTAAAAACAAACAAGCAAACAAACAAAAAATAAATACTGAAGCTGAATTGAACTTGGATTCACTTTCATTTTTCCTACACTTTTCTACTGCTATCTTCAGATTTGTTTTTCTCATCTGAAGAGAGGAAGTCTGGGTTTTGTTACAATAAACCTGTGAAGTTTGGAGTTTTTCAGACCTGGTCTAACGTGCTGCCGCAGGCGTACTCCAGGTTGCTGAGATGAAACTGAAGCACTTTCTCCTCCAACTCACTGAACTGGATCCCAGACTCCTGGAGGAAGTTCTTCTTTAGTTCCTGGACTTTTTCTGCAGAGACACAATGTAAATAAATACATGACACGCACCGTTTATTTCCCTGGAACCATTTCTTTAATCCTATAATAATTACTTCTGTTTTACTTCTATTACATCACAGTGTATGAAACTTATGTGTAGAGTTCATGGTTATATGACTGTATAGTAATTCCAAATATGAAACTGACTGTTACAATGTTTCAAAAGAAGCAAATTTATCCCAAGAAAATCCAAAATTTTTCATATTATGTGAAAATAACGCAAATATACACCTGAGTTGTTCCCATCTTACCTATCTGAAACAGTTTTATTTACAGCCATATTTTCCACTGTGTGTGAGTTTTCATTTGTCTTTTAAAAATCTAAAGCTGGATTTTACTGTTCCTCAGTGAACCTCACACTTCAGGTGACATACTGTGGAAAAAGTTCATCACCTCCTAGTGGTGTGTCCTGGTTCTGCGACTTGTCCTTCCTCCATTCTGAGACCACGTCCAGGATGGCGTTGAAGTGGAAGTCCATGCGCTTGTCAATGGCCGTGTCTGTGACCTGTCCTCCCTCCTGGAAGAGGTCACACCTCTCTCCCAGCTTGTGCATCTTGATGCCCATCTGCAGCAGAACAGTGAAGAAGAAAAACACATTTCAGATACTGTATCAGGGCACTGTGGAGTTTATTCAGCAGATTAAGATCAAAAGCAGACTTTACAAAGTGTTTGACCTGTTCACACATGAGGGCGATGGGGTTGTTAACACAGCCATTGACAATCTGAGCTCCTCGACCCACAGTGACGCTCAGAGAAGTGTCATCCCACACCCGACCGCCTATTCTCTCCCGTGCCTCAAGCACCACCACCTGTAAACCAATACGAATGAAAGGTGTAGGTGCAGCACTGTGAGATAAAAACAGGATCAAATCTGGTAAAGGATTAAACTGGAGATACCTGAGTGCCAAAGTTCTGCAGCTGCCGTGCAGCAGCCAGCCCTGAAGCTCCGGCACCGATGATGATCACATTCTTCTGCATGAAATCAAATGAAATGAAATGTGAGGCTTTAAACATCCTTTACATGAAGGTTTAGATGTCTACTGTTGTGTCACGCTGTGGCACAGATGAGGTCACTCACCGAGCAGTATCGTTCAGGGAGCAGAGGCCGTTTCACTGCTAGCACACCAGTGTTGACGAGGCCCTTCCTGGTCATGAAGTGGAGCACCCGGTCCATCTCCTGCACGCAGCGCACACGCACCAACCCCCGAACAATGATGTGCAGGGCACATTTCTGGGCAGTCAGCACCTCCTTTAGAAAAACAAGAAAACATGTATAATTGTTTGATGCTTTTTGGAGCCTCATCTTCTCTCTTTCCAGGAGAAGAAGGTTTACTGAAATGTACCTTGCAGTTCTTGTGCCAGGAGGCTAAGATAAGGTTACGCAGAGCCAGATACATGGTGGGATCACGAGAAAATTCTGGAAACTCATAAAGCTCGTCCAGCTCCATCATATCCGGCCGCACACACAGAGCCTTGCCACATTCATTAGGCTGGTAGAAGGGCTGAAAGTATGGACACAAGCCTGGAACTGAAGGATACAGTCATGATTACTTTATTTCTAAAAGGGAGGAAGGTCAATTATCTCCCTGGTTCATATTTCCCATTTAAAACCACATCTCTTTGTACATAAAGTAATTATGTGTCTGTCAGAGTGCAGTGAACTGTGGCTCCTGATTGGTGCCATGTCTCCTGCACACACTTACTTTGAGGCTGTACAGCTCTGCAGTGATCGGCCCTCAGCTCAGACAGAGACATGCTGCTGGAGGAGCCCGATGGACTCATCCCCACACAGTCAGGGTAGTAGGCAGAGAGGAAAGGGCTGGCCGGACTTTCTTTAAACAGTGGCGGTAAAATCAGCATTGAATGCCACCAGCTGTCGGTCACCTCTGCCACTCTCTGTGGAAATGAACCGGCTTGAGGTTAAATAGGGTGTAAATAATCACAGTATATTTCAGGGGCACACGTGCTGGATGTATTTTAACACACATGACCATCTTACCAAGTCCTCTGGCTGGGAGCACTGGTCGGGTCCCTCACTCTGTAGACAAATCAGCAACATTTCCATCACAAAATATACAAAATGTCTTGGTGAACAGCTGATTTTATCTTTCTTGTTTACCTTGATGTTGTTGAACTTCATTCCACAGCGGTAAGTTGCCGCTAGCGAAGCCGTGAGCTGGATCTCTTTGGTCAACTGACGCCACTTTCTGCAGTCCGGTTTGGTGCATTGAACCTGAGGAGGGAATACCAAACAGATCATCACTGCATCTGTGATATAAAATGCTTAAAATAATTTAATTCAAACATTCACCTAGAAACAGAAAAAACATACCCAGAATGGCAGCTGCTGATCAGCCATGAAAGCTTTAAGACTGGGCTCACTTTTCCCATTACTAGTCCACACCTTCTTCCACGAGGTGAAGATCTCGTAACCGTCTTTGTGACTGGAGAAAAAACAAACTCCAAATTACACCTTGAAACCATCACTTACACGCTTTAATTAGTGCTACACTGGCATATTTACTTCTTTTACCTTCTGTAGTAGTGATCAAAACACTCGTTACAGAAATGTTCGCCACACGACAGATGATACCAGCGAGATGTGTATCCATTTTTAGCACACCTGAGGAGAGACAGAGGAGCTGCTGTTAATGACAATCACAGGTGACTTGACTAAATATCTGATTTTTGTCTCACTACCTTTCAGATGCACTTGCAAAACAAACGGGGTACATGGCAGAGCATCCAGCCTTCTCACATTTTCTGTACTTCTTCTCAGACTGATCATCTTCTTCCTCTGTGTCTGTGGCTTTTCTTTTGCTCTGGAATCCAGTTAAAATTCTTTAATAGACAACTCATCAAAGGTTTTAGTTTATGTTCTGTTTCTCTGTTAAAATAACACCTGCTATATGAAAATGTCTGATTGTCAAATATATGAAATAAATTAAAGGCACCCTAACTTTAATAAGTATGGCAGCCTCAAATATCAGTGTTCAGGCTCTAATTTTATATACATGGGAAAAACATAACGACCAAGTATTCTCTAGAACCCTGAGAAAATTGTATTAAATTCATTAAAAAAACCAAGATGGTAATGAAAAGAGGAGGAAAGTTATTGTAGAACTATGTGCCAAAGAAAACTTGTTTGTAAAAATGCTTCAATCAAATGACTTCTCTTATTTTAGTTCTCTTTTTGGGGAGCTCCACGAACAGGAGACAATACAGGTTTAATGTATTAAACCCCCACACATCCACACAACCTCGCGCGCGCGCGCGCGCACACACACACACACACACACACACACACACACACACACACACACACACACACACAGTGTTTGTACTGTGGCTTTATTTAAATATGGTAATATGACTAACAACAAACATTAATGTGAATACTGTGAATGCAGCCTATATCATTTATGTGGAAAGACTGGATGAAAAATGATAAAGAACGAACATGTGCAGAGTCAGATAACATCCTGCACTTTACCTGTCCAGGTGGAGGGTTGTTGGTGCGCTTCACGCGGACGTTGATCTGCCGTCCAGAGGAGCGCACGGCCTGGCTGTCCCCCGGTGACTCCCCGGAGCTCCTCTTCTTGGCTCTCCGAGCACCAGGCGCATTTCCGGAGTAGTCTAAACAACAACATTATCTTTAACATATGCACAATAAAGTGCACTTCGACTCACATTAGGCCTTTGTTGTGACTGATAAAGCTCTTTATGACAGGTAGCACCACGTTCCAACGCGTTTACGCAGCTGATTACGGGTCGAGTGAAGCAGGAGGTGGATTGGCATGCAAACACAGCAAAGGTGGTGACACATGCACACATTATGGAGCTCTTTAAACCAGCCAAACAATGTCAGTCTGTCACTTTAGCATGTAGCAAAGCCAGCAGCTGAAGCGCGTTCACAACACTGACCTGCGTCCGACAGCATGGCTGGCTGCGGTGAGTCGGTAGAACCCGGGACTTATTCTCGCGTGTGTGCGTTTCTGAGACAAAATACTATATATATTTTTTGTTTTGTTTTTTAAATTCGTCTGCCTTTTATTGTTGTGGGGGAGAAATCAATGCGCTGCTGTTACCAGAATACCTCTTCCCGTGTTACGGAGGAAATGGGCGTTTCGTCTTGGTTTTTTGGACTCCGCCGCTTTCCGTAGTTCACTGTATTGTAACCATGGCAATGACAGAACGCTGTCACAGACACGAGCGATATAAACGAAGGGAGGGAGGGAGATGTTTACATTACTTTGGAGATGATTGGAGGTTTGTGGCTAAAAACAAAAACAACTGGGGTTGACGTAAAGTTACCGTTATTGTTTTTAGTTAATTAATACAGCAGGTACTATTTTATAACGTTCATTGCCAACGTAGGTAAACCAACACAAAGTACAACAGTTTGTGAGGTAAAAATTGAAATAGCAAACGATGTTTAACTTCACTTAGCAATACGTTAAAGTTTCTCCGAAGTTACACATGGATTCAGGCAAAGCTGTGCACCGAAGAAAGCCAAACGGCATTCCTGGTATTGGTCTGGGAGCATCATGCAAGAGCCAACACATGGAGAAGGTAAGTAGAAAATAAAAACAAAAAATATGTTTGTTTTTTTTACATATCTAAAGTAAAATATCATGAAAAGCCTGTATAGCACCCAATAATGTAATAATTTTGGCCATTTTAATTGAAATAAAGCCAATGACGTAATCATTTCATTCATTTTAAATATAATAAAGCAAATAATGTAATAACTTTATCCATTTTAATGTAATAAAGCTATTAACGTAACATTTTGCCAATAATGTCATAAGTTATGACATTGTTGGCTGATTACTACATGCTTTAGACTTAGTACTCTATTACTCTAAAACTGTAAATAGTGTTGTTATAATCCCAGAAACTGGCAGCTGTGGACTATGTCTAATTCAGCTCAAAGGGCTTCACTGGAATTAATTGAATGAATTTCAACTTGATCAATAATTTCTCAACAGGTTAGTCTTGAACTCAGTAAGGTGATTCATCTTCTTGAAGACCCTTTGACAGTAAGTTAAACTTGAATATAATTATCTACTTTTCCCTGTTTTATCTTGTACTGTACATAATCAATGTTTTTTTCTAAAGGCTAACCTGAAGGAGAGACAACTTTTTGTTCTGAAGAAACTACTGAAGAGAAGCCAAATTGGTTTTGTATCCTTTCTATAGGATTATTTTCCTGTCAAAATGTAGACTTCTCTTTCCAATAACTCTCTATCTTTTGCACATTAATCTCTCTGGGGTGTCACACACTGCAGCAGATTGTCAAGTTTTCCCTTGTTATAGTCCCCGGGTGCAGTGATGGAAATAGATCTGCTCTCATGCAACCTGAACACAAAGCCAAACATTGTTCCCAGGGCTCTAATTTGCACTGTATCACTCTGCCTGTCAGCATTTTCCTTCTTCAGAAATAACCCATTATCATGATGACTCTGTGACACATCGCTTCCCCTTTCCTCACATGGATTTACCTCTGTATGAGCCAACAGTTTGCCAAAAAATCTTAAACTATCTGAAGCTTTTGAAGGACCTGACAAGCATCGCTAAAATACTCAACATCTGCGCTGAGAAAGTGAAGGATCACCCTGAATATGTGTCCATTTTGTGTGAAGCCCTTAAAATCTGCAGGTGAGGTTTAAAGCCTAAAAGTAAACAGCTTAGTTTTTTGTGGATGAGATCACCTGATATTCAGTCTTGCTCTGATTCATCTCAGGCTTCCCTTCCTGAAGGAGAAAGTATCTGATGAGCTGAACTACGCTCAGGACGTCATACAGTTCCTGGTTCACATGGGTACACAGCTCAGTTATAATAGTTTTACATGTCACAGCTCCTCTACTCTGCAGGTACAACCATAGACTGTATATAACAGATGCACGTAGTCATAGTGACATCACAGGTTGGTTTGTGGACCTGTGCTTTGAAGCCAAGAGTTTGGCATTTGTATGATATTAGGCTTCAAAAGGAGGAAGATTGAGTAGTGTGGTTAGTCTGATTGACAGGTTTGGTCTACAGTGAATTATAGGTGGTTTGGAGGATCAATCATCAACAGTGAACTCCAGTCCATACACATTGGGCAGTATCTTTGGGTTCAAGGGTCAGACCCGCCTCCTCACTCCTCTCCTCATATCTAAATATGGTCACTTGTGGCTCCAAATAACCAACATGGCCACGTTAAAATGCCAAAACTCCCAGCAAATGTGAGTTCACAAACCAGCAGGTGATGTCGTGTTCGCTTTGTCCATCCTATGTACAGTCGACGATTGGAGCCATCATCTGGTGGCCATCAATGGTATTGCACTTTTTTTCATTTCTGCATTAGCTTCACTTTTAAGCATAAGTATCAAAGGTTTTCTGGTTATTTTTTTAATCCTGTAGCAGCCACTGGTTTTCAGTCCTTCACTGTGGTATAAAACAAATTTGAAGACTTGAATCTTAAAGGTTAAAGTGAAGAGTGTGAAGAAAAAAATGAGCCTTTTTCCCCTAAATGCAGTTTTTACTGAAGTTTTCACTTGTTGACCAAAGTGACTGATGTGTCTCTATCGACAGGGTGTCTGATGAGGGTGTCAGATGCTGAAGTGAGGCAGCACATTGTTGAATGTGTGAAATCATTCTACAGCTGTGTGGCTCCTAAGCAGCTGCTCGACGGTATGGACTGTCACACGAAGACAAAGTCTCGGACTTTCCGCTCTAACAACAGATTTTCTAGACTTTCACTAAGTGAGGCTCACTCCTGGCTTTTGTGGTGGCATGCTCGTTCTTCAGACTTTTTGTTTTGTTTCCTTTCTTCTTTTTATTTTCACTTGATTAGTTTTTTCTTGATTAGAATCTGATATATTAATAAACTTTGCTGACTGTTTACAAAATCTGGTGAGTGACGTAAAAACTGTGCCCTGGTGTTGCCATAGTGACAGTTAACACAAGTGGTCAGCAGGATGATTTGAATTGAAATACAGGTGAAAACAAAGATGCACCTCAGCTGTCCACTTGTGATCAGATTGTCTGAGATGCATTTTAAAATGTGTAAAGTGTAAACAGGGTCAAAAACAAAATGTTAACCTTATGTTGACACGGTTGCAGCTGTATTTTCTAAATGTAAATTCACACACTGGTTAATGGGATTCAAACTCAGTCAGGATGTTTGTCTCTATTTTGTTTACTCTTTTCATTAGTTTCCTATTATATATTAAAATTGCTTTTACAGTTGTTGTAAGTTATTGGTGTTTTTATTCTTCATGGTCCTTTATTATCTATGACAGTGTGTTGGGGCCTTTACTGGTTAAAACAAAACAACTCTGCAAAGTGAAGTGATGTGAATTTCATCTGTGATTTTCACTTTATCACTTTACAATTGCAGAAAATACTTCAACATTTCCTCAAAGAATTTTTTTTTTCTTGGACTATCCCCCTCCAGGTTGCTTTTGTTTAACAATGGCTTTAATCCACTGTCCAAGAGGCCTTTCGTTTCTTCTTAGTTTCTTTAACTATATATATATATTTCCTTTGATTCTTTCTTTCTTTTTCCACTGTATCTCATCATTTTTCATTATTTTATTTCTTGGTATTAACATGTCACATCCCTGATTTTATTGTTGAATATTGATAATGTTTCTCCAGGGCTCCAGCCGACCTCTCCGGGCTACAGGCTGCAGCTGCTGGAGCACAGCGACCTGGCTCAGACGCTGCTCCTCTCCATGTCCACGGTGGAGAACCAGCCGACCATCAAGCTGCAGCTCCTGCAGACACTTCACATCCTCTCCAGCTCCTCCGGTCAGTAACTAATTTTACTGCGAGGGAGTGGAGGCAGAGCAGAGCTGTCAGACATGTCAATCCAACAGATGACCTCCTTCATTAGAGAAAGTAGCCAGCTCTCCACAGCATAAATCACCACATTACCAAAACAACAATCAAACAGTGATTAGAAGTGTCCTTGTCCCAATGTCAGCAGGTCATTGGGCAGTTTTACTATTAATCACATCTCCATGATTGCATTTCATTTTGCAACCACAGACATGAACTGCACTTCGATACTGCGTGCACGGGGAGCGGAGACCATCTGTCTCCACATGAACGAAGCCGAGCCGTCTGGTCAGGTGCTTTCCTGCTCCTGTGAAATCCTGTGGAGCCTGTTGGAGAGAAGGAAGGAGGAGGCCATCGCTCAGCTCAGCAGCATGGACTGTGTCGTGTAATTGATCTCCTTAAACTTACCATCAAGCATTTTAGAAATACAGTACATAATCCTTCCCATCTGTAAAAAAAGTGAAAGTTCGAATAGATTTTTAGGAGAAATCTTACTTTGTGTTTGTATCTTAGATCCCTGAAAGAGGCGTTTTTTCACCAGCTGCTGAACAGTTCTCAACGTTCTGACCTGAAACTCAGAAACGATCTGCTCGTGTTCGCTAGTCTCATCGCTGAAAATCCAAACTCTCTGCTTGTTGTAAGTACAGGACAGTTAGATAAACAGCAATGTGATATTTTTAGTCAGATATCTGCCCATTGTCTCTCGAGGTTGTGTAAAATGTGTCCTTACAACATCTCATTTTCAGGAGAGTTTATTTGCCAAGCAGCTTGTGGTTTTCATCACATATCCAGAGCGTGAGGCATTTTCCTTATTGATGTTGCTTTAATTTTCACATAAGCAGATTAATTCTCTATGAGCTCAGTAGCACCTTCTGATTTAAACAAAATTCCTGTTTTAGTGAAAAGTCAGAGCCCTTTGTTCAGCAACCTGAAGCTCTCCTACAACAACGAAGACTTGAAAATGAAGAAGCTGCTGTTGAATCTTTTGGTGTTGATGTCGAGGGATTCGGCCGCGCTGCAGGTCAGTCACAGTCAGAGCGGTTTGTAACTATTTGAATGATTTCAGTGATTCGTTTGAGTTTTCCTCTTAGCTCTATAAAGAAGAGCGAGTCATCCTGGCTCTGGTGACGCTCGTGAAGCCGCCTGCTGCCTCCTCCGAGCGCCGGTCGGGTTCACGTCACTGGTCCATCGTCCAGTGGGAAGAGCTGCAGCTCCAGGCGCTGGCCACCCTCGCTACCATCGCTCCGCTCATGTTGGACGACTACATGTTGTGTCATGGAAACACCTGCCTGCTGCTCCTGCTGGACTGGTGTGTCGGACCAGGTCAGGAGTCTCAGAGAGTCTGTGCTGTAAAGTTAAAGGTCACAGAGAAATATTCACTTGTGTCATCAGATTAAACACCTCATTAGTAAGTATATTTGTTATCTGTCCGTCTTCTTTTCAGACACTTACCTCGGCCAAGGTCACAGCTTCCACGCCACCGGAGGCCGAGGCAGTAAGAAGGCCCAGATGCGGTATTGCCTCAAAGTCCTGAGCTCAGTGGCATCTCCAGGAGAGAAGTCTGTAAACCAGGACCTGTGTGATCACGGAGCCATCAACCAACTTCTGGGTAAATTCAATAAAAACTGCATTTACTTATTACAAAGTCCTCAGCATCAACATTTGCTTAATAAATAAACATTTAGTAGAGTCAGAGCTGTGGTGTTTCTCAGGGATTCTGATCCAGATTGAGGCGAGTCCTGATGAGGAGGACATCATCAGTCTGGAGATAAAGTCGGATCTTCAGCTGATCCTGTCCTCGCTGTGTGAGGCCGACATGCACAACAAGGCAAGGCTGAGATAATGACCTTGAAGGAAGCACACAGAGAGCACAAACCTCTGCTAAGCCATAATCCAGCTGCACTGATGGTGTAGATTGAACACCACCGCCCTCTTGTGGTGAAACAGCAACACTGGGATTTTTTTTTTTTGGACACCCTCTGATCTTGCCAGAATGTAATCATCAAAATCTGTACGTTAGTTTTTACTTAGTGTTGCTAAGAGACAGACAATCAATGGGAAGTGGAAACATCACCTCCTTAGTAGAGGAAACTGACTAATTAAATCACAGAAGTCACCTTTAGACAACTAAAAAGTAATTTTAATAAGATCATGGTTTGTTAAATGATTTTAAACATAGCTTAATACCATCAAGCTATAGGAGTAAAAATTTGATTCCTTATGTCTGCACCTTTCTTTGTGTTTGTATTTGTTTGCCTGAAGCCTGCTCAGGTCAGAACTATAATACTGTTTCTTAGTATTTGATTTTTACATTTTTTTAATGTTGTTAAAAATGTAACTTCAGTGAACCTGCTTTTAGATGCTGATTGTTCTTGTGTTGCAGGAACTGTTTGGATCAGAGGGAGTTGACATGACGATCACCTTCCTGAGAAAAGGCTCCGACACCTTCTTCAGCGGGTTGGGACACAACAAGCTCGTCCTCACCACAGTCAACTGTGTGTGGTCAGTTCAGATAGACTTCAACACACTGCTGGAATTACTGAGTTTCATTTATACCATTATTGATAGTTGTCAGATTTACGCTCACATTGTTTGTGACGACTTCTGCCTTGTATCGCTCAGGTCCTGTATCGTGGGCTGCTACACCACAGAGGAATACTTCCTGGCTAAAGAGGGAGTGTTTCTTCTGCTTGATTTACTCAGTGTAAGAGTATTTTTCCTGAAGTTACTGTTGCACCTTAAAACATTTCCCCCCTAACTCAGTTGGCAGTGAAAGAGGTTTTTCAGCTTCTCTGTATGAAAACTTAAGGCGTTCAGAGTGTGTCCAAATGCACTTACAGGTCAAATAAACTTCTAACAGGAAATTGTTTGGGTGTCTCTTTCTCAGACGAGCCCCAGATGTGTGCACGGCCTGGTCCTGGCCACCCTGCTAGAGTTATGTGATAACTTGCACACTCTGTCTCACGTCCTGAGCTGGAAAGACAGCGGCGGTCAGACAGCTCCCAGACTCCTGCTGCAGCTGTGGAGGGAGGAGGAGGAGGAGCTGGGCGTTAGCCGAAACCAACATGGAGGGATCCCAGGTCGGTCTGCTACTTGGAGTGTGAAAACTTACGAGTAAAGGATGAAACTGTGAGGAGCTTGTTGCTTTTTGCTTAGAAATATAATTCATCCTACAGTTTTCATACAGACAATCAGATCATCACACTGATTACCAAATACCACACAATATTTATTCTTTAACTCAGATATAATCCAAGTCTTAAATGCTGATAACAGTGGATCCAACACACAGAAACAAAAACATTCACTGACAATAACAAGTTGTTTGTTGCTGCACGCACACTCTCCACATGTGATCCTGTCTCTTTCTCCTCTTTATTTTTTTTTGTTTTTCACTTTGGTCTCTCAGATCCCCAGAAACCGATCCTCAGCCGCTTCCAGCAGGACGACACTCAGCTGTCGTTTCCTCTCAACACGCCGAGCGCAGCCGTGCTGGAGATATCAGAGAACCTGCGATCAAAGATTTACTCCATCTTCTGCAAACTTGGTAAAACCACCTTCATGTTCTCTTCATGTTCCTCTGATCATCACTGTTTCTCCTCCTATGGCTCTATTTCAAACCCTACTGTTGATGTTTGATCATAAACATAATTAAAGAGCATTTGATGATCTTGATCTTGTAATGATGTGACCAGTGTTGACACTTTGAAATATGTGTGTGATTGTTTGACCTACACTGCCTGATATTAAAAATGAATGAAAGTCATTTTAAGTGGGAATTTTCTGTGAAAATCATTATTTTTTCCTTTTTGCTTTCAGGTTTTCAGGAGCTTCCTGGGTTGTCAGCAAAAGATTACGTGACTCTCAGCATCGTCAGGAGATATCTGGACTTCAAGGTAAGAAATCTAGGAAGAAAAGATTGTGAGAGTTGGATGTAAAAGTTGTATCATAGAAATTTGTTATATTTTAAAGATACTTGGAACACATGGGATTTATCATCAGGACTCATTTGAAATCATTTGAATGATATGGAAGAGGATGCAAGGATGCTCTGTGTACAAGCTTTACTTTCAGGGGATAATTCAGGTTTATTTCAATGTAGCATCACACTCACTAACAAACCAGGTTAAAACGTATTTCGATTACACTTAACAAACAGAAGGAGAGTGAACACTGATGTGTCGTCACGGTCCTGCAGGTCGGCGAGGTGTGGGACGAGATCAGCAGGGAACTGAGTCTGGACGGCGTGAGGCCGATCAGCCCCGACCAGGAGGCTCTGAGCACCATCAGTAAGATCGCGGAGGACACGGCGAGGAGGGTCATGGCAGAACAAAAGAGCATCATGGAGCAGCAGCAGAAGGAGGACATCCACGAGGAGAAGCTCATGTACACAGAGGTGCAGAATGACCTCAACAAAATCAGACAAACCTCAGATCAGACTGCACACACTTCACACCATTCATGGATGTTGTTGTCTTGTTTTGATCACAGATGAAGTCTCACTGGAAGCAACGGGAGCTCATGGCAAAGTCATGGGACAGCTATGTTTCCAGGACGTCAAACTACGAGATCCTGAAGGTTTAACTTTTTTCAATATAAGCACAAATCTGATAGTTAGTGAGAATATGTGTGATTATTGCAGATATTAACCACTGTGATGTTTGTATTGATTTTTGTCCACAGGAAGTCAAAGCACAGAGGGAATCTTCCAGACACAAACCAAAGAACGAAGACTCTGCGGTTCAACCTGCAAGTGTCTGAAACACAGCTATTTATTATTATTATTATTTCATGCATACACTTCATGTGTCAGTGAGGAATTTGACCAGCTCTTCAGTTGCTCTTGAATTACAGTGGAAATTGATTCAAACTTTATTTCTCACAGTAGGAAGGTTACACCAGCTGATAAAAGCATAAAGTGTGTAACATTTGGTTTAAGAGGATTTATATTTCCATATGTTTTGCATCATAAAGCTGCTCTGACATTTGTTCTTAAGGAAAGAAATCACAGTCGTTTATGAAACTAATCTTTGAAGAAGTAATTATTACCATTACAGTCATTCAGACTGTAAAAAATGCGACAATCTATTAAAATCTGGTGGACCGTCATCCCTCATGCTGTGTTTTTCTGTGTGATTCAGAGTTTCATCGGACGCATCCTTGCAGCAGAACCCACAGACGCTCAGGGTCCGACAGGAGTGAAGATGACTCTGACCAGAGCTCCCATCAAGGCTGCAGGTCAGGACAAAGTGGACCCGACTACACAAAACCTGGAGAACTTCAGCACCGTGTCCGTCAGAGACTGAAGACGCCGGTTTAATACACACCCTGTATAATCTTATTGCACCTCAGTTTGATATTTTTTAATGTGTGGTACGTCCATATTAGACTAAACTAATGAACACATTCACATTACCAACAATTAACTGTTGATTATTTCATCCTGCTCATGTCCAGTGTTTGTGGATAACAATGTGACTTTGCAGCGAACACAGACATGAGGTCACTCTGTGCACAATCAGCATCTTGTAGTCTGCTTATACACACACACACACACACACACACTCGTTCATTCTAACTGTAACCAAAGTTCTATTCATCTGAATTTAACCAAAACCTTAGTCCAAGTTTTTACCAGAAAAGGAGGTGAGTCTCAGTGATGTGACTGTTTCTATCCTGATGT